>CAUVYP010000222.1:1337500-1377500 GCA_963556195.1 Sepiola atlantica | reverse complement strand
TCCACCCCAAAGAGGAGAGGCGAAGCCTGGGAGGAAGATGTGCGCGCAATAAACGATACTTAGTTAGAGAGAAAAAGACCAGAAGGTTAATTATTTAGAAAAACTTTACTTGTGTATCCTTCCCCCGTCAAAAGTGACTGACAAAAAGTACGCTATCTATCTATCTATCTATCTATCTATCTATCTATCTATCTATCTATCTATCTATCTATCTATCTATCTGTATGTATATACACACACACACACACACACACACACACACATATATATATATATGAATATCTATCTATCTATCTATATATATATATATATATATATATACATACATATACATACACACACACACACACACACACACATATATATATGAATATCTATCTATCTATCTATCTATCTATCTATTTATATGTTAATGCATATCTATGAATATTTATCAATTTATCTATCTTTTGTATAATCGAAAAAAAGATTACTTCTACAGAATTTGAACCGAACTTTTTGTCTAACAGAATTTAAAGTAACTTATCTTGCCCAGATAAACGATACTTTCTTAAGATAGAGAGAAAAAAACCCATGTTTTCCTAGAAGGTTCATTATTTGGAAAAACTTTACTTGTGTATCCCCCCCCCGTCAAAAGTGACTGACAAAAAGTACGCTATCTATCTATCTATCTATCTATCTATCTATCTATCTATCTATCTATCTGTATGTATACACACACACACACACACACACACACACACATATATATATATATATATATGAATATCTATCTATCTATCTATCTATATATATATATATATATATATATATATATACATACATATACATACACACACACACACACACATATATATATATATGAATATCTATCTATCTATCTATCTATCTATCTATTTATATGTTAATGCATATCTATGAATATTTATCAATTTATCTATGTTTTGTATAATCGAAAAAAAGATTACTTCTACAGAATTTGAACCGAACTTTTTGTCTAACAGAATTTAAAGTAACTTATCTTGCCTTTGGTAACATTTATTTGTTTATTTGTTTTATCGTTTTGTTAGCTATCGTTATAAATGCCGTCTGTTTCTGAATTTTTGAGAGAAGGATTCCTAATTTTCAAATTGTTTATTCTTAATACAACGACTATTTTTAATTTATCTTGCTTTTGGTAACATTTATTTGTTGCCTATTTGTTTTTGTTTTGTTTTATCGTTTTGTTAGCTGTCGTTATAAATGCCGTCTGTTTCTTAATTTTTTAGAGAAGGATTCCTAATTTAGAAATTGTTTATTCTTAATACAACGACTATTTTTTAATTTATCTTGCCTTTGGTAACATTTATTTGTTGGCACATGTTCGTCTTTAACCACTGTCCGTTTTTCACAACTTTTTACTGACCATTTTTCTTTTCTAGAGAATTCCGACGTTTTTGGAATTTTTTTCAACTATTTTACATTTTAGGAGGAGGGATCAGTTTCCAATGTTAATTCAACGTAGACTGATCCCCCTCTTTTTGACCATCTCAATTTAAAAAAATCTTTTTCGGTGTACAATTAGCTATCATGTCCATAGAGAATTCCGGGGGTTTGGGAAAGAAATTTAAAAAATTGATATTTAAAGACGGGGATCAGTTTTCAATGTAAATCCAACGTAGACTGATCCCCCTCTTTTTGACCATCTCAAATTTTTTAAATTATTCTTCTGTTTACAATTACCTATCATGTCGCAAGAGAATTTCGGGGTTTTTAGAAAGAAATTAAAAAAAATTTAGATTTTAAGACGGGGGATCAGTCCGTTTTTCACAGCGTTTTACGTCGTAAAATCTCAATTTTTAAAAATTTATTTCCAAAACCCCCGGTATTCTCTCGCGACATGATAGATAATTGTACACCGAAAAAGATTTAAAAAAAAATTGAGATGGTCAAAAAGAGGGGGATCAGTCTACGTTGAATTAACATTGGAAAATGATCCCCCCTCCTAAAATGTAAAATATTTGAAATTTTTTTCCAAAAACCTCAGAATTCTCTAGCAGCCTGATAGATAAGTGTACACAGAAAAAATGAAATAAAAATGGTCAGTAAAATCTAAAGTTCTGGTATATATGTTTATATTTTAAGGCATGTACATCTTTTACACTATACACAACCATGACAGAGATGGGAGAAGAATTCTGTGCACTAGTTGATGCCAAATGCTGTCGCAAGTAACATGTAGTTTACAACAGAGCACGACAACGAAACAGCAGTAAGTTCACTTTTCGATTCATTTCACACATAATTTTAGATGCTAGTATTTGTATCATACATGCCAAACATTAGTATTTATTCCAAACATGACCGTGACCTACACAATTTGACCTTGACATTCAAAACACAGGCCATTAAACGGTGACCTTGACATGAGGTGACCGTGACCTTTACAATATGACCTTGAGCCCAGACACACATGCCATTAACTCCGTGCGGGTGAACTCAGACAGACACGTGGTTCCCATTAATTCGTGGACGTTTGACCTTGACATTCAAAACACAGGCCATTAAACGGTGACCTTGACATGACCTTGACATGACCTTGACATGACCTTGACATGAGGTGACCGTGACCTTTACAATATGACCTTGAGCCCAGACACACATGCCATTAACTCCGTGCGGGTAAAGTCTGACAGACACGCGGTTCCCATTAAATCGTGGACGTTTGACCTTGACATTCAAAACACAGGCCATTAAACGGTGACCTTGACATGACCTTGACATGAGGTGACCGTGACCTTTACAATATGACCTTGAGCCCAGACACACATGCCATTAACTCCGTGCGGGTGAAGTCTGACAGACACGCGTCTCCCATTAAATCGTGGACGTTTGACCTTGACATTCAAAACACAGGCCATTAAACGGTGACCTTGACATGACCTTGACATGAGGTGACCGTGACCTTTACAATATGACCTTGAGCCCAGACACACATGCCATTAACTCCGTGCGGGTGAACTCCGACAGACACGTGGTTCCCATTAATTCGTGGACGTTTGACCTTGACATTCAAAACACAGGCCATTAAACGGTGACCTTGACATGACCTTGACATGACCTTGCCAGGAGGTGACCGTGACCTTTACAATATGACCTTGAGCCCAGACACACATGCCATTAACTCCGTGCGGGTGAACTCCGACAGACACGTGGTTCCCATTAATTCGTGGACGTTTGACCTTGACATTCAAAACACAGGCCATTAAACGGTGACCTTGACATGACCTTGACATGAGGTGACCGTGACCTTTACAATATGACCTTGAGCCCAGATACACATGCCATTAACTCCGTGCGGGTGAAGTCTGACAGACACGCGTCTCCCATTAAATCGTGGACGTTTGACCTTGACATTCAAAACACAGGCCATTAAACGGTGACCTTGACATGACCTTGACATGAGGTGACCGTGACCTTTACAATATGACCTTGAGCCCAGACACACATGCCATTAACTCCGTGCGGGTGAAGTCTGACAGACACGCGTCTCCCATTAAATCGTGGACGTTTGACCTTGACATTCAAAACACAGGCCATTAAACGGTGACCTTGACGTGACCTTGACATGACCTTGACATGAGGTGACCGTGACCTTTACAATATGACCTTGAGCCCAGACACACATGCCATTAACTCCGTGCGGGTGAAGTCTGACAGACACGCGTCTCCCATTAAATCGTGGACGTTTGACCTTGACATTCAAAAACACAGGCCATTAAACGGTGACCTTGACATGACCTTGACATGACCTTGACATGAGGTGACCGTGACCTTTACAATATGACCTTGAGCCCAGACACACATGCCATTAACTCCGTGCGGGTGAAGTCTGACAGACACGCGTCTCCCATTAAATCGTGGACGTTTGACCTTGACATTCAAAACACAGGCCATTAAACGGTGACCTTGACATGACCTTGACATGAGGTGACCGTGACCTTTACAATATGACCTTGAGCCCAGACACACATGCCATTAACTCCGTGCGGGTGAAGTCTGACAGACACGCGTCTCCCATTAAATCGTGGACGTTTGACCTTGACATTCAAAACACAGGCCATTAAACGGTGACCTTGACATGAGGTGACCGTGACCTTTACAATATGACCTTGAGCCCAGACACACATGCCATTAACTCCGTGCGGGTGAAGTCTGACAGACACGCGTCTCCCATTAAATCGTGGACGTTTGACCTTGACATTCAAAACACAGGCCATTAAACGGTGACCTTGACATGACCTTGACATGAGGTGACCGTGACCTTTACAATATGACCTTGAGCCCAGATACACATGCCATTAACTCCGTGCGGGTGAAGTCTGACAGACACGCGTCTCCCATTAAATCGTGGACGTTTGACCTTGACATTCAAAACACAGGCCATTAAACGGTGACCTTGACATGACCTTGACATGAGGTGACCGTGACCTTTACAATATGACCTTGAGCCCAGACACACATGCCATTAACTCCGTGCGGGTGAAGTCTGACAGACACGCGTCTCCCATTAAATCGTGGACGTTTGACCTTGACATTCAAAACACAGGCCATTAAACGGTGACCTTGACGTGACCTTGACATGACCTTGACATGAGGTGACCGTGACCTTTACAATATGACCTTGAGCCCAGACACACATGCCATTAACTCCGTGCGGGTGAAGTCTGACAGACACGCGTCTCCCATTAAATCGTGGACGTTTGACCTTGACATTCAAAACACAGGCCATTAAACGGTGACCTTGACATGACCTTGACATGACCTTGACATGAGGTGACCGTGACCTTTACAATATGACCTTGAGCCCAGACACACATGCCATTAACTCCGTGCGGGTGAAGTCTGACAGACACGCGTCTCCCATTAAATCGTGGACGTTTGACCTTGACATTCAAAACACAGGCCATTAAACGGTGACCTTGACATGACCTTGACATGAGGTGACCGTGACCTTTACAATATGACCTTGAGCCCAGACACACATGCCATTAACTCCGTGCGGGTGAAGTCTGACAGACACGCGTCTCCCATTAAATCGTGGACGTTTGACCTTGACATTCAAAACACAGGCCATTAAACGGTGACCTTGACATGAGGTGACCGTGACCTTTACAATATGACCTTGAGCCCAGACACACATGCCATTAACTCCGTGCGGGTGAAGTCTGACAGACACGCGTCTCCCATTAAATCGTGGACGTTTGACCTTGACATTCAAAACACAGGCCATTAAACGGTGACCTTGACATGAGGTGACCGTGACCTTTACAATATGACCTTGAGCCCAGACACACATGCCATTAACTCCGTGCGGGTGAAGTCTGACAGACACGCGTCTCCCATTAAATCGTGGACGTTTGACCTTGACATTCAAAACACAGGCCATTAAACGGTGACCTTGACATGACCTTGACATGAGGTGACCGTGACCTTTACAATATGACCTTGAGCCCAGACACACATGCCATTAACTCCGTGCGGGTGAAGTCTGACAGACACGCGTCTCCCATTAAATCGTGGACGTTTGACCTTGACATTCAAAACACAGGCCATTAAACGGTGACCTTGACATGACCTTGACATGAGGTGACCGTGACCTTTACAATATGACCTTGAGCCCAGACACACATGCCATTAACTCCGTGCGGGTGAAGTCTGACAGACACGCGTCTCCCATTAAATCGTGGACGTTTGACCTTGACATTCAAAACACAGGCCATTAAACGGTGACCTTGACATGAGGTGACCGTGACCTTTACAATATGACCTTGAGCCCAGACACACATGCCATTAACTCCGTGCGGGTGAAGTCTGACAGACACGCGTCTCCCATTAAATCGTGGACGTTTGACCTTGACATTCAAAACACAGGCCATTAAACGGTGACCTTGACATGACCTTGACATGAGGTGACCGTGACCTTTACAATATGACCTTGAGCCCAGACACACATGCCATTAACTCCGTGCGGGTGAAGTCTGACAGACACGCGTCTCCCATTAAATCGTGGACGTTTGACCTTGACATTCAAAACACAGGCCATTAAACGGTGACCTTGACATGACCTTGACATGAGGTGACCGTGACCTTTACAATATGACCTTGAGCCCAGACACACATGCCATTAACTCTGTGCGGGTGAAGTCTGACAGACACGCGTCTCCCATTAAATCGTGGACGTTTGACCTTGACATTCAAAACACAGGCCATTAAACGGTGACCTTGACCTTGACATGAGGTGACCGTGACCTTTACAATATGACCTTGAGCCCAGACACACATGCCATTAACTCCGTGCGGGTGAAGTCTGACAGACACGCGTCTCCCATTAAATCGTGGACGTTTGACCTTGACATTCAAAACACAGGCCATTAAACGGTGACCTTGACATGACCTTGACATGAGGTGACCGTGACCTTTACAATATGACCTTGAGCCCAGACACACATGCCATTAACTCCGTGCGGGTGAAGTCTGACAGACACGCGTCTCCCATTAAATCGTGGACGTTTGACCTTGACATTCAAAACACAGGCCATTAAACGGTGACCTTGACTTGACATGACCTTGACATGAGGTGACCGTGACCTTTACAATATGACCTTGAGCCCAGACACACATGCCATTAACTCCGTGCGGGTGAAGTCTGACAGACACGCGTCTCCCATTAAATCGTGGACGTTTGACCTTGACATTCAAAACACAGGCCATTAAACGGTGACCTTGACATGAGGTGACCGTGACCTTTACAATATGACCTTGAGCCCAGACACACATGCCATTAACTCCGTGCGGGTGAAGTCTGACAGACACGCGTCTCCCATTAAATCGTGGACGTTTGACCTTGACATTCAAAACACAGGCCATTAAACGGTGACCTTGACATGACCTTGACATGAGGTGACCGTGACCTTTACAATATGACCTTGAGCCCAGACACACATGCCATTAACTCCGTGCGGGTGAAGTCTGACAGACACGCGTCTCCCATTAAATCGTGGACGTTTGACCTTGACATTCAAAACACAGGCCATTAAACGGTGACCTTGACATGACCTTGACATGAGGTGACCGTGACCTTTACAATATGACCTTGAGCCCAGACACACATGCCATTAACTCCGTGCGGGTGAAGTCTGACAGACACGCGTCTCCCATTAAATCGTGGACGTTTGACCTTGACATTCAAAACACAGGCCATTAAACGGTGACCTTGACGTGACCTTGACATGACCTTGACATGAGGTGACCGTGACCTTTACAATATGACCTTGAGCCCAGACACACATGCCATTAACTCCGTGCGGGTGAAGTCTGACAGACACGCGTCTCCCATTAAATCGTGGACGTTTGACCTTGACATTCAAAACACAGGCCATTAAACGGTGACCTTGACATGACCTTGACATGACCTTGACATGAGGTGACCGTGACCTTTACAATATGACCTTGAGCCCAGACACACATGCCATTAACTCCGTGCGGGTCAACCCCGGCACACAGATAATGGCCATTAATTCGTGGCAGTTTGACATTGACATTCAAAACACAGGCCATTAAACGGTGACCTTGACATGACCGTGACCTCCGCAGGGTGACCTTGACCTTTACAATATGACCTTTAGGATTTGAAACCTTTAAAATTTTATTTATTTAATGCCAATATTTATTTAGAAAAGATACACTTAAAAAGGTTATGAAATCTGATGAGTTTCTTCAAATATACTTATGGCAAGTAAGCTACATACAGTTCACACTATAATTTTTTTTTCCTTTTTACACAAGGGATGCCGTCACCGAACCCGCCAATAGGAAGACAGTCACCGCCATAGATGTCGGGTCTCAAGAGGCAAGGAAGAACTCTTTACGGATTCGGAGGTTAAACACACATATACACTTTAACAACGAAAAACGGCCCTTTTCAGGGCCACCAACTTTTTCCAAAAAGGATTTCTTCAAACTACAATTATGCATTTGTTTTTTGTTTTTGTTTTTTCAGTCAGTGCCCATTTTTGGTGAGCTGGATTTTCCCGATGTTAAAAACCATCCGTACGTCTAACTCTGTCCTCGTGGGGAGGAGGCAAATAACAAAGGGAATGAATAGCAGAGTTTTTTCCCTTTTGTTTTAGACATTTTGTAAAGTCGCTAAACAGTAATTCTTCTAGTTACTAATAAAAAACATTAGTAAAATCGAGTTATTTCCCTTTGTTTTAGACATCTTTTAAGGTCGCTAAACAGTAATTCTTCAAGCTACTGATAAAGAAAACATTAGCAAAATGAGTTATTTCCCTTTGTTTTATAACTCTTTTAAGATCGGTAAACAGTAGTTCGTATGGTTACGTATAAAGAAAAATTAATAAAATGAGTTATTTCCCTTTGTTTTGAACATCTTTTAAGGTCGGTAAACAGTAGTTCGTATGGTTACGTATGAAGAAAAATTAATAAAATGAGTTATTTCCCTTTGTTTTGAACATCTTTAAGGTCGGTAAACAGTAGTTCGTATGGTTACGTATGAAGAAAAATTAATAAAATGAGTTATTTCCCTTTGTTTTGAACATCTTTTAAGGTCGGTAAACAGTAGTTCGTATGGTTACGTATGAAGAAAAATTAATAAAATCGATTATTTCCCTTTGTTTTGAACATCTTTTAAGGTCGGTAAACAGTAGTTCGTATGGTTACGTATGAAGAAAAATTAATAAAATGAGTTATTTCCCTTTGTTTTGAACATCTTTAAGGTCGGTAAACAGTAGTTCGTATGGTTACGTATGAAGAAAAATTAATAAAATGAGTTATTTCCCTTTGTTTTGAACATCTTTTAAGGTCGGTAAACAGTAGTTCGTATGGTTACGTATGAAGAAAAATTAATAAAATCGATTATTTCCCTTTGTTTTGAACATCTTTTAAGGTCGGTAAACAGTAGTTCGTATGGTTACGTATGAAGAAAAATTAATAAAATGAGTTATTTCCCTTTGTTTTGAACATCTTTTAAGGTCGGTAAACAGTAGTTCGTATAGTTACGTATAAAGAAAACATTAATAAAATCGATTATTTCCCTTTGTTTTCGAACTCTTTTAAGATCGGTAAACAGTATTTCGTATAGTTACTAATAAGAAAACATTAATAAAATCGATTATTTCCCTTTGTTTTAGAACTCTTTTAAGATCGGTAAACAGTAGTTCGTATGGTTACGTATAAAGAAAACATTAATAAAATCGATTATTTCCCTTTGTTTTCGAACTCTTTTAAGATCAGTAACCAGTATTTCGTATAGTTACTAATAAAGAAAACATTAATAAAATCGATTTATTTCCTTTTATTTTAGACATCTTTTAAGATCGGTAATTACTTGTATAGTTACTAATAAATAAAACATGGTTTCGCTAAACAGTAATTCTTCGAGTCACTTTTATTCCACGTGACGTCGGTTGGGTTGCAATCCAAAAAATATCACTGTAAAAGCTTATATGAGCGAAGGACTTTGAACACTGATCTGTTAAGAACCTAAAACCTCTTACTCGAACGATTGGATTCAGTATTAAATCACGAGAAATACATCGTAACACACAGTGTTAACTATTCTGTACTTTCTGTTTTCTCCCCAGCGAGCGACAATCGATTACTGCTTTTTTATTCTTTCCTAGTATAATACAACCACTTCTGTTATATCTGTGTATATATATATGTATTTTCTGTGTCTGTGTGTGTGTGTGTGTATATATACATACATATTACCCATAAAAACATACATATTTTACTCGCTCGATGTTTCAACCTTTAACGATGAACACCGGGTAAACACAGATGCATAAAACCCACATTGGAGATCAATATACCCCCCCACCCCCCTCTCTCTCTCTCTAGTTTCGGCTAGGGGCAAAGTGTAGTATCGGTTTGTGATACTACTCTTCATCTTTTCTGTCCTCGATTAGGGAATAAGAAATCCTTCGAGACTAAGGCAATTTTAATTTGTCCGCCTTAAAGACCTACTTGCCCTCGTGGGGAGGCAAATAAACAGGAACATAAAATTATTTTATCGTCTGTGGGGGACTTGTCCAGATTAGGACCCACGTCGGCACTTCCGAATGTTTACATAAAGTGCCAATTCGATTTTAGCTTGGGTCCTAATCTGGATAAGTCCCCCATTTTGTTAAATATTAATTGTTTTTTGAAAATCTTTTTTGTTTTGTATTTCAAATTGCAATGTTAATAATTAAAAAAAAAATTGTATAAATTGCTATTTTTTAAAATTTTGTAATCATTGTAATAAAATTTTCAATAAATAATATATATGTCAGAGTGAGAGAGAGAGAAGGGGAAGAGACTAGCTGTATTTACCTGCCCTTACCCAGGTTGGAGGGGTCTTTTTAGAGACAAATATGTATCCTAAATATGTAGCTTACTTGCCATAAGTATAGCATGTTAAGGAACTTTGGAAAGTTACTTACTTGCCATAAGTATATTTGAAGGAACTTTGGAAAATTATCTGTTAAGAATTTGAAAGCTAAAACGATTGGATTCAGTTTTTATTTAAAAAAATTTTTTTTTTTATAAATTACTTGTATTTT
Source organism: Sepiola atlantica (assembly GCA_963556195.1). Classification (NCBI taxonomy): domain Eukaryota; kingdom Metazoa; phylum Mollusca; class Cephalopoda; order Sepiida; family Sepiolidae; genus Sepiola; species Sepiola atlantica. Next base: position 1,366,893 of record CAUVYP010000222.1, on the reverse strand, counting down.
AAATAGGATTTTGAAAGTTGAATTTAATGTATTGTGCCATTCTTTGTTCATTCTAATTGCTATAAACAAACAAAACATAACTAATTTTGTTATGGTAATGTTTAAATCTCGATTTGTCAATTTTTGGGATGTAAATAGCATCCCAAACTTTTAAATTTGCTAAAAAATTTCAAGCCAACTTTCTATTCAACAGTTTAAAGGTTTTAGGTTTCAAATTCTTAACAGTTTAAATGCTTCCAAATAACTTTTCCCATTTTGAAGGGTCACAAAGTAATTTATTCTTTTATATTTAACTATTAAGGAAAGATGAAAATGGCTGACTTGTTTATGAAGAATGTACGCTTAAATGTGTGTACTTGTATTTCAAATCTGCATCCGTTTGTGTGTGTGTGATAAATCGATTTCTACAAACCTGTTTCTGCATTTTTGAGATGAGGATTGATCATTTCTCACAACGTTTCTTCTTACAGCTGCTGTAACCTTCGGGTCTTCTTCAGGTGGATCTTGTCAGACTCGGGAATCTGGACTGGATTTCCGACGGAAGAACACTTTAAGCCACGAGGGAGGGAGGGAGGGAAGCATGCTCTCGTTCCGGCAGCAGCCATCACTTGGAGAATACACAAACGTAAGGAGACGTGTTGTTGTCGCCTACTAAACGTAAAGCTGTAATACGTGGAGATACCGAAAAGTCGGCTATGGCTGACACACACACATATGGGACAAAGTGTATATATATATATATATTGAAACAAACAAAAAACAAGAAAAGACAATCTTTTGATTTTAAAGAGATTCCTTTTAAGAACCTTTTTTTTATTAGTTCAAATTCTCAAATCCCCCCCCCCCTGGAAAACAAACCCCGAATTTGTCTTTTTTTGTGTGTTTCTCTCGCAATCTTCATACGGATGTCATGAACAAAATGTCTGTTTTGCAAATAGTTCTTCTTCCTTTTTGTCTTTCTTATGCATCATCATCCTAGTTGACTGAGAGAGAGAGCAGCTTGTAAGGTCGTCCTTGGTTGCTAGGGATTTTGCTGGAACAAAAAAGAACAAAAAAAGAAACAATTAGTCATGATCACAATTAATAGCATGTGTCTAATCAGTGAAAGACATATGAATATATATTTATTTATATATATATATGAATATATATTTATTTATATATATATATGAATATATATTTATTTAGAAGTGCAGCTCTTAACTTCCACATTAATTCGAATTGTGGAGCGAAACTTTGCAGACAGTCGCGGATAGGCCTTTTCTACTGAAGTACCAAGTTTCAGAAGTGCAGCTCTTGTACTGGCGGAGATATGTCGATACAAACTGAATACGCAAACCATCAACAAAATTTAGTGCGATTTAAAGTTGATATCGCTTTGGTTTATAACTTCCACATTTATTAGAATTGTGCAACGAAACTTTGCAGAGATTAGCGGATAGGCATTTTCTACTGAAGTACCAAGTTTCAGAAGTTCAGCTCTTGTACTCCCGGAGATATGTCGATACAAACTGAATACGCAAAACATCAACAAAATTTAGTGCGATTTAAAGTTGATATCGCTTTTGTTTATAACTTCCACATTTATGAGAATTGTGCTCCGAAACTTTGCACAGATTTGCGGAGTCACATGTTCTACTGAAGTACCAAGTTTCAGAAGTGCAGCTCTTGTACTGCCGGAGATATGTCGATACAAACTGAATACGCCAACTATCAACAAAATTTAGTGCGATTTAAAGTTGATATCGCTTTTGTTTATAACTTCACCATTCTGTAGAATTGTGCAACGAAACTTTGCAGAGATAAGCGGAGTCACATGCTCTATTAAGTACCAAGTTTCAGAAGTGCAGCTCTTTTACTGCCGGAGATATGTCGATACAAACTGAATACGCAAAACATCGACAAAATTTAGCGCGTTTTAAAGTTGATATCGCTTTTGTTTATAACTTCCACATTTATTCGAATTGTGCAACGAAACTTTGCACAGATTAGCGGAGTCACATGTTCTACTGAAGTACCAGGTTTCAGAAGTGCAGCTCTTTTACTGCCGGAGATATGTCGATACAAACTGAATACGCAAAACATCAACAAAATTTAGCGCGTTTTAAAGTTGATATCGCTTTTGTTTATAACTTCCACATTTATTCGAATTGTGCAACGAAACTTTGAAGACCGTCGCGGAGACACACGTTCTACTGAAGTACCATGTTTCAGAAGTGCAGCTCTTGTACTGCCGGAGATATGTCAATACAAACTGAATACGCAAAACATCAACAAAATTTAGCGCGTTTTAAAGTTGATATCGCTTTTGTTTATAACTTCCACATTTATTCGAATTGTGCAACGAAACTTTGCAGACCGTCGCGGAGACACACGTTCTACTGAAGTACCAAGTTTCAGAAGTGCAGCTCTTGTACTGCCGGAGATATGTCGATACAAACTGAATACGCAAAACATCAACAAAATTTAGCGCGTTTTAAAGTTGATATCGCTTTTGTTTATAACTTCCACATTTATTCGAATTGTGCAACGAAACTTTGCACACATTAGCTGAGTCACATTTTCTACTGAAGTACCAAGTTTCAGAAGTGCAGCTCTTGTACTGCCGGAGATATGTCGATACAAACTGAATACGCAAAACATCAACAAAATGTAGCGCGTTTTAAAGTTGATATCGCTTTTGTTTATAGCTTCCACATTTATTCGAATTGTGCAACGAAACTTTGTAGACAGTCGCGGATAGGCCTTTTCTCCTGAAGTACCAAGTTTCAGAAGTGCAGCTCTTGTACTGCCGGAGATATGTCGATACAAACTGAATACGCAAAACATCAACAAAATTTAGCGCGTTTTAAAGTTGATATCGCTTTTGTTTATAACTTCCACATTTATTCGAATTGTGCAACGAAACTTTGCACAGAATAGCGGAGTAAGATTTTCTACTGAAGTACCAAGTTTCAGAAGTGCAGCTCCTGTACTGCCGGAGATATGTCGATACAAACTGAATACGCAAAACATCAACAAAATTTAGCGCGTTTTAAAGTTGATATCGCTTTTGTTTATAACTTCCTCATTTATTCGAATTGTGCCACGAAACTTTGCAGACAGTCGCGGAGACACATGTTCTACTGAAGAACTAAGTTTCAGAAGTGCAGCTCTTGTACTGCCGGAGATATGTCGATACAAACTGAATACGCAAAACATCAACAAAATTTAGCGCGTTTTAAAGTTGATATCGCTTTTGTTTATAACTTCCACATTTATTCGAATTGTGCAACGAAACTTTGCACAGATTAGCGGAGTCACATGTTCTACTGAAGTACCAAGTTTCAGAAGTGCAGCTCTTGTACTGCCGGAGATATGTCGATACAAACTGAATACGCAAAACATCAACAAAATTTAGCGCGTTTTAAAGTTGATATCGCTTTTGTTTATTACTTCCACATTTATTCGAATTGTGCAACGAAACTTTGCAGACCGTCGCGGAGACACACGTTCTACTGAAGTACCAAGTTTCAGAAGTGCAGCTCTTGTACTGCCGGAGATATGTCGATACAAACTGAATACGCAAAACATCAACAAAATGTAGCGCGTTTTAAAGTTGATATCGCTTTTGTTTATAACTTCCACATTTATTCGAATTGTGCAACGAAACTTTGCACACATTAGCTGAGTCACATTTTCTACTGAAGTACCAAGTTTCAGAAGTGCAGCTCTTGTACTGCCGGAGATATGTCGATACAAACTGAATACGCAAAACATCAACAAAATGTAGCGCGTTTTAAAGTTGATATCGCTTTTGTTTATAGCTTCCACATTTATTCGAATTGTGCAACGAAACTTTGTAGACAGTCGCGGATAGGCCTTTTCTCCTGAAGTACCAAGTTTCAGAAGTGCAGCTCTTGTACTGCCGGAGATATGTCGATACAAACTGAATACGCAAAACATCAACAAAATTTAGCGCGTTTTAAAGTTGATATCGCTTTTGTTTATAACTTCCACATTTATTCGAATTGTGCAACGAAACTTTGCACAGAATAGCGGAGTAAGATTTTCTACTGAAGTACCAAGTTTCAGAAGTGCAGCTCCTGTACTGCCGGAGATATGTCGATACAAACTAAATACGCAAAACATCAACAAAATTTAGCGCGTTTTAAAGTTGATATCGCTTTTGTTTATAACTTCCTCATTTATTCGAATTGGGCCACGAAACTTTGCAGACAGTCGCGGAGACACATGTTCTACTGAAGTACCAAGTTTCAGAAGTGCAGCTCTTGTACTGCCGGAGATATGTCGATACAAACTGAATACGCAAAACATCAACAAAATTTAGCGCGTTTTAAAGTTGATATCGCTTTTGTTTATAACTTCCACATTTATTCGAATTGTGCAACGAAACTTTGCAGACAGTCGCGGAGGCACATTTTCTACTGAAGTACCAAGTTTCAGAAGTGCAGTTCTTGTACTGCCGGAGATATGTCGATACAAACTGAATACGCAAAACATCAACAAAATTTAGCGCGTTTTAAAGTTGATATCGCTTTTGTTTATAACTTCCACATTTATTCGAATTGTGCAACGAAACTTTGCAGACCGTCGCGGAGACACACGTTCTACTGAAGTACCAAGTTTCAGAAGTGCAGCTCTTGTACTGCCGGAGATATGTCGATACAAACTGAATACGCAAAACATCAACAAAATTTAGCGCGTTTTAAAGTTGATATCGCTTTTGTTTATAACTTCCACATTTATTCGAATTGTGCAACGAAACTTTGCACACATTAGCTGAGTCACATTTTCTACTGAAGTACCAAGTTTCAGAAGTGCAGCTCTTGTACTGCCGGAGATATGTCGATACAAACTGAATACGCAAAACATCAACAAAATGTAGCGCGTTTTAAAGTTGATATCGCTTTTGTTTATAGCTTCCACATTTATTCGAATTGTGCAACGAAACTTTGTAGACAGTCGCGGATAGGCCTTTTCTCCTGAAGTACCAAGTTTCAGAAGTGCAGCTCTTGTACTGCCGGAGATATGTCGATACAAACTGAATACGCAAAACATCAACAAAATTTAGCGCGTTTTAAAGTTGATATCGCTTTTGTTTATAACTTCCACATTTATTCGAATTGTGCAACGAAACTTTGCACAGAATAGCGGAGTAAGATTTTCTACTGAAGTACCAAGTTTCAGAAGTTCAGCTCTTGTACTCCCGGAGATATGTCGATACAAACTGAATACGCAAAACATCAACAAAATTTAGTGCGATTTAAAGTTGATAGGTCTTTTGTTAATAACTTCCACATTTATAAGAATTGTGCTCCGAAACTTTGCAGACATTAGCGGACACACATTTTCTACTGAAGTACCAAGTTTCAGAAGTGCAGCTCTTGTACTCCCGGAGATATGTCGATACAAACTGAATACGCAAAACATCAACAAAATTTAGTGCGATTTAAAGTTGATAGGTCTTTTGTTAATAACTTCCACATTTATAAGAATTGTGCTCTGAAACTTTGCAGACATTAGCGGACACACATTTTCTACTGAAGTACCAAGTTTCAGAAGTTCAGCTCTTGTACTCCCGGAGATATGTCGATACAAACTGAATACGCAAAACATCAACAAAATTTAGTGCGATTTTAAGTTGATATCGCTTTTGTTTATACTTTCCACATTTATAAGAATTGTGCTCTGAAACTTTGCAGACAATAGCGGACACACATTTTCTACTGAAGTACCAAGTTTCAGAAGTGCAGCTCTTGTACTCCCGGAGATATGTCGATACAAACTGAATACGCAAAACATCAACAAAATTTAGTGCGATTTTAAGTTGATATCGCTTTTGTTTATACTTTCCACATTTATAAGAATTGTGCTCTGAAACTTTGCAGACAATAGCGGACACACATTTTCTACTGAAGTACCAAGTTTCAGAAGTGCAGCTCTTGTACTCCCGGAGATATGTCGATACAAACTGAATACGCAAAACATCAACAAAATTTAGTGCGATTTAAAGTTGATAGGTCTTTTGTTAATAACTTCCACATTTATGAGAATTGTGCTCCGAAACTTTGCAGACATTAGCGGACACACATTTTCTACTGAAGTACCAAGTTTCAGAAGTTCAGCTCTTGTACTCCCGGAGATATGTCGATACAAACTGAATACGCAAAACATCAACAAAATTTAGTGCGATTTAAAGTTGATAGGTCTTTTGTTAATAACTTCCACATTTATGAGAATTGTGCTCCGAAACTTTGCAGACATTAGCGGACACACATTTTCTACTGAAGTACCAAGTTTCAGAAGTTCAGCTCTTGTACTCCCGGAGATATGTCGATACAAACTGAATACGCAAAACATCAACAAAATTTAGTGCGATTTTAAGTTGATATCGCTTTTGTTTATAACTTCCACATTTATGAGAATTGTGCTCCGAAACTTTGCAGACAATAGCGGACACACATTTTCTACTGATGTACCAAGTTTCAGAAGTTCAGCTCTTGTACTCCCGGAGATATGTCGATACAAACTGAATACGCAAAACATCAACAAAATTTAGTGCGATTTTAAGTTGATAGGTCTTTTGTTAATAACTTCCACATTTATAAGAATTGTGCTCCGAAACTTTGCAGACATTAGCGGACACACATTTTCTACTGAAGTACCAAGTTTCAGAAGTTCAGCTCTTGTACTCCCGGAGATATGTCGATACAAACTGAATACGCAAAACATCAACAAAATTTAGTGCGATTTAAAGTTGATAGGTCTTTTGTTAATAACTTCCACATTTATGAGAATTGTGCTCCGAAACTTTGCAGACATTAGCGGACACACATTTTCTACTGAAGTACCAAGTTTCAGAAGTTCAGCTCTTGTACTCCCGGAGATATGTCGATACAAACTGAATACGCAAAACATCAACAAAATTTAGTGCGATTTAAAGTTGATAGGTCTTTTGTTAATAACTTCCACATTTATGAGAATTGTGCTCCGAAACTTTGCAGACATTAGCGGACACACATTTTCTACTGAAGTACCAAGTTTCAGAAGTTCAGCTCTTGTACTCCCGGAGATATGTCGATACAAACTGAATACGCAAAACATCAACAAAATTTAGTGCGATTTTAAGTTTATATCGCTTGTGTTTATAACTTCCACATTTATACAAATTGTGCTCTGAAACTTTGCAGACATTAGCGGACACACATTTTCTACTGAAGTACCAAGTTTCAGAAGTTCAGCTCTTGTACTCCCGGAGATATGTCGATACAAACTGAATACGCAAAACATCAACAAAATTTAGTGCGATTTAAAGTTGATAGGTCTTTTGTTAATAACTTCCACATTTATAAGAATTGTGCTCCGAAACTTTGCAGACATTAGCGGACACACATTTTCTACTGAAGTACCAAGTTTCAGAAGTTCAGCTCTTGTACTCCCGGAGATATGTCGATACAAACTGAATACGCAAAACATCAACAAAATTTAGTGCGATTTTAAGTTTATATCGCTTGTGTTTATAACTTCCACATTTATACAAATTGTGCTCTGAAACTTTGCAGACATTAGCGGACACACATTTTCTACTGAAGTACCAAGTTTCAGAAGTTCAGCTCTTGTACTCCCGGAGATATGTCGATACAAACTGAATACGCAAAACATCAACAAAATTTAGTGCGATTTAAAGTTGATAGGTCTTTTGTTAATAACTTCCACATTTATAAGAATTGTGCTCCGAAACTTTGCAGACATTAGCGGACACACATTTTCTACTGAAGTACCAAGTTTCAGAAGTTCAGCTCTTGTACTCCCGGAGATATGTCGATACAAACTGAATACGCAAAACATCAACAAAATTTAGTGCGATTTAAAGTTGATAGGTCTTTTGTTAATAACTTCCACATTTATGAGAATTGTGCTCCGAAACTTTGCAGACATTAGCGGACACACATTTTCTACTGAAGTACCAAGTTTCAGAAGTTCAGCTCTTGTACTCCCGGAGATATGTCGATACAAACTGAATACGCAAAACATCAACAAAATTTAGTGCGATTTTAAGTTGATATCGCTTTTGTTTATAACTTCCACATTTATGAGAATTGTGCTCCGAAACTTTGCAGACAATAGCGGACACACATTTTCTACTGATGTACCAAGTTTCAGAAGTTCAGCTCTTGTACTCCCGGAGATATGTCGATACAAACTGAATACGCAAAACATCAACAAAATTTAGTGCGATTTAAAGTTGATAGGTCTTTTGTTAATAACTTCCACATTTATAAGAATTGTGCTCCGAAACTTTGCAGACAATAGCGGACACACATTTTCTACTGAAGTACCAAGTTTCAGAAGTTCAGCTCTTGTACTCCCGGAGATATGTCGATACAAACTGAATACGCAAAACATCAACAAAATTTAGTGCGATTTAAAGTTGATAGGTCTTTTGTTAATAACTTCCACATTTATAAGAATTGTGCTCCGAAACTTTGCAGACATTAGCGGACACACATTTTCTACTGAAGTACCAAGTTTCAGAAGTTCAGCTCTTGTACTCCCGGAGATATGTCGATACAAACTGAATACGCAAAACATCAACAAAATTTAGTGCGATTTAAAGTTGATATCGCTTGTGTTAATAACTTCCACATTCATTGGAATTGTTTATAACTAATATATATAGATATATATATATATATATATATACATATATATATATATATGATTATATATTTATTTATATATATGAATATATATTTATTTATATATATGAATATATATTTATATGAATATATATTTATATATATATATATAAATATATATGAATATATATTTATATATATATATATATATATATATACATATATATATATGAATATATATTTATTTATATACATGAATGAATCTCTCTATATATATATATATGAATATATATTTATTTATATATATATATATATATATATATATACATATATATATATATATATACATATATATATATATGAATATATATTTATTTATATATATGAATACATATTTTTTTATATATATATGAATATATATTTATTTATATATATATATGAATATATATTTATTTATATGTATATATGAATATATATTTATATATATGAATATATATTTATTCATATATATATATGAATATATATTTATTTATATATATATGAATATATCTTTTTATATATATATAAATATATATGTATATATATATATGAATATATATTTATATTTATATATATATTAATATATATTTATATATATATTAATGTACATATATATATATATATATATATATATATATATATATATATATATATATATATCTGTTAATGCATATTTCTGAATATTTATCAATCTATCTATCTATCTGTCTCTGTATATATGTTCATATTTATAGGTTTGTACATCTTTATATATATATATATATATATATATATAAACATATATATTACACACACACGGGCGTATTTCTATAACCACATACACCAGAGATGAACGTGTACACGCACACATTCCCCCCCCCCTATCTACTTTAAAGAACCTTATGTATACATATATGTATACATAAAGAGCATACAGATTTTACTCGATGTGAAACCTCGTGAAACTGTTAACACTATATTTCATATATATATATTCCGGGAGTGATTCAATAATAAATTATTACAAGCACGCACGCATAACCACACACACTAAAGATGAACGTGTACACAAATGTGGATTTTATTTTGATTTCTTTTTGGTTTATAGATTTAATGTAGGTAGTGTACACACACGTTGAACTACTTGGGTCGTCTAAGTCTCCCCCCCCCCTCGTGTGGAGAGAGAGAGAAGTAAACAGGAACTAAAAAAGTGCTGGGATTGAGTTATGTTTCAAAAAAGGCAGAGATATTTCGTCGAGTTTCGTTGTGAGAAATGACAAATTTGAAAAAAAACACTTACCGTTTGTTTTTTTTCGATTACAAATTATTTTTGATTGCTTTTTTTTTGTTGATTTTTATTGACTTTTTCTCTCGTCTTTTTGCGGTTTTTTTTTGTTGATTTTCTTTTTTCAATATCATAAAGTATTGATCTTCCTTTGTCGCGAAAGATTTGTCGATTTTCATTAATTTTTTTTAATATCATAAAGTATTGATTTTCCATTGTCGCGAAAGATTTGTCGATTTTCATTAATTTTTTTTAATATCATAAAGTATTGATTTTCCATTGTCGCGAAAGATTTGTCGATTTTCATTAATTTTTTTTAATATCATAAAGTATTGATTTTCCATTGTCGCGAAAGATTTGTCGATTTTCATTAAATTTTTTTTAATATCATAAAGTATTGATTTTCCATTGTCGCGAAAAGATTGATTTTCATTAAATTTTTTTTAATATCATAAAGTATTGATTTTCCATTGTCGCGAAAGATTTGTCGATTTTCATTAAATTTTTTTTAATATCATAAAGTATTGATTTTCCATTGTCGCGAAAAGATTGATTTTCATTAAATTTTTTTTAATATCATAAAGTATTGATTTTCCTTTGTCGCGAAAGATTTGTCGATTTTCATTAATTTTTTTTAATATCATAAAGTATTGATTTTCCATTGTCGCGAAAGATTGATTTTCATTAATTTTTTTTTAATATCATAAAGTATTGATTTTCCTTTGTCGCGAAAGATTTGTCGATTTTCATTGAATTTGTTGTGTTTACATCCGGTTTTGTTCTGCGTGTTTATATCACGTCGCTTGTTCACAAATGTGGATTTGATTTTGATGTATTTTTTGGTTTCTTATAGATTTTGCCCGATTCGATAATTTAAGGGTGTGAAAAATCGTAGTAAAAAAACTTCAATAAATTACATTTTCATTGAAAGTTATTACATAGTCAATCATCATAAGAGAAATTTCAGTGAGAAATGCTAGGAAACATTAAAATAGTTAATTTTCGAACTTTGTTTTGAATAGGAGAATTCGAGCAGACGACATTGGAATTTGGTCCAAGCCGTGTGTGTGTGTGTGTCGTCTTTAGTGTGTGTATGCGTGTGCGTGACTTTTGTTTTTGTTTTTTTCCCCCAGCATTCTGATGGGTCGATTGTAGTAAGGTCGATCTTAGCTGCTCGCTCCTTGATCCGGACTAAATTCAATCAGTGTGTGCGTAATAAGTTTCGAAAAGGGTTTGTTTTTTTTTTAGATTTCCGATGTAAGGTCGGTGGTGTGTGATGCTCGATCCTTGATCGCCGACGACTAAATGAAAACGTTGCGACTCTGACGAGGTGAAGCCAGCTGATTGGTCGGTTGAAAAGAGTATGACGTTGCTGTTTTTGTGTGTGCGTTTATCTGTTATTATCTATGTGTGTGCGTTCGTGTCAAGGGCAGATAACTATTTTCCACTGATTTCGTAAACAAAATAAAAATATCCCAAAACATAGATAGATATTAAAACAAATTATAAATAATACAAAAATATACAAAAATTATAAATAATACAAAATTGTTATTTTATTTTTAAATAAAACGATACGTATGTGAACAAAAGACGGTCTCTTTAAACATCGAAAAAAAGTTTTGTCACGTTTCTACGTCTCGTTTTTTTTTGTTTTTTTTATATATCTTTTATATATCTTTTATATATCTTTTATATATTTTTTATATATTTCATACATTGTATCTTTAATTTAATTTAATTTAATTTAATTTAATTTAATTTAAAAAAATAATTATTTACATTCTAACAAGTGAGTAATTATAAGAAACACGCCATAGAGTTTATCAGTGACGTCACGTGTTATAAGCATTAAAATTACAGATTCCCTATTTATTTGTGTCCCCACGAGGGCAGAGTTAGACACAAGGTTGTTTTTAATGTGGGATAATCTCGCTCCCCTAACAAGGGTATTCTGGATTGGGACAAAACATTCAATTATCTCACAAATTACAAACGGTCGGCCCATTATTTTGTTCACAATAAACTTTAAAAAACTAAAACAAAAAATATCTTTTTATTATTTAAATAGTAATTTAGGTGCTCCTTCAGATTAGGACCCAAGCTAACTTTGACCTCGTCGTTAGGGTCAAAGTTAGTTCGGGTCCTAATCTGAATATATATATATATATATATATATATATATATATATATATATATATATATATATATATATATATATATACACACATATATATATATATATATATATATACACACATATATATATATATATATATATATATATACACACATATATATATATATATATATATATATACACACATATATATATACATATATACACATATATACACACATATATACATATATATATATATATATATATATATATATATATATATATATATATATATATATATATACACACACATATATATATATAATATATGTGTGTATATATATATATATTTTTTGTTGGCTTGTTTCAGAATTTAGAGTGGGGATCAGTTTCATATATAAATTTAATGTAAAATGATCCCCTCATTTTCGGCCATTCTTTTTCTTGCGTTTCTTTGTGGAGAGGAGTCTACTCATGTGTGGTTTTGGGACCCTGCCACTCGGACTACACTCCCCCCCCCCCCCAATAAACTAAACAAGTCAATTTGATTTGTTTCCAAAAGAACAGTAAATATTTTTTTTTAAATACTAATTTTCCGGTACCGACTTCTTCTTACTTTGTGACATTTTTCTTATTCATTCAATTGTTAAAGTAACTCTCTATTATTTAAATGTCATTTGTCAGTCTGTCTGTCTGTGTGCGTGCGCGCGTGTGTGTGTGCGTGTCCAGCTAAAAGTCAGAAACTACACAAGACGAGAAATGGGAGTGTAGAGAAAGATAGAGGTTTTAAAAGAAAGATGGGTGCATCTACAGAATTTGAACCGAACTAATCGACTTTTGCTGAACTAAACCTAAGTTTAGGGTTAGGGTAAAAAAAAAAAACAGTTCGGTTAACATTCTGTAGAATTACCGAAGATGTCACTTTTTAACTCTATTTTGTTGTCCATACCTCCGGGCAACGCCGGGTAGCCATGCTACTTTACAGTGATTCCTATATTTCCTTTAAAAGGGGCCGCGGTCATAAAACCTTTTCCCCGTCGCCATATTATTTTCTGAAGTCGGATTTAAAAAAGAATCCAAGAAACACATTTCCGCTGACAACCGTTTGATCTCATCTCTTCCTTTGACGCTTCCGCCAGACAGATGGCGGCGTCAGCGATGAATTTCGGCCTTGATTTGACGTGGCAAAACTGACACACGTGTATGAATTTAGCACTTAACTTTTTTTTAAAACCTTCATGTTAGAAAATGAATGTTTTTGGTTTAGAGCACAATTAAACCAAAATACTTGGCCGTATTTGATTTAGACCAATATATATTATAATCTGAATTATTTTATTTATTACGAATATATATATATCTATTATATTATTATAGGTTTGATGTGTGTTTATTATTTATTACGAAACATAGTTTATGATATGGAGACAATGGACAAAACCTGTAAGAAAATTAGTTGACAAATGTCTAGCTTTTTTCCTTTTTCGGGTAAATACTGCCCCCTCTTTTTCTCTCTCTCTCTCTTTCTCTCTCTCTCTCTCTCTCTCTCTCTCTCTCTCTCTCTCTCTCTCTTTCCTGCTACGGCTTAAATAATATTACTACTTGTGGTGCTATACCCTTTTGTTTATAATGGACTATTCCAATAGATACCGTATGAAATAAGAGCGGGGTTCCGAACAACATACAGGGAATGGTGAGAGTGATAGAAAGACACTTAATAAGGGATGGGTGAGTCACTTCGTGAGTTAATTGCAAATTACAGCCAATTAGAAATATGAAGTGTTTTTACAAACATCAATTCCAAACCCGAGGAATATTTTAGCATGTATTTTGTGTGAAAAAATATGTAGTCTTCATTCTTGCATTTTTCGTGTACGCTGAAACTTGTAACATATTAGTTTGAATAGTGTTCAACAAAATCAGCAAGGGGAATAATTCATACTCTGTATAAATTTCTACCATCCTTTTCCTATATGTATATATATATATATATATATATATATATATATATATATATATATATATATATATATATATATATATATATATATATAGTAAGCTATGAAAATATATTTATGGGAATTAAGCTACACAAAGGCTTCCGCGTTTCATCCCCCTGGGGGGGGGGGTCTTCAGGCTTAAAAGCATAGAGTTATGTTTGCCGGGTGTTTGTATATAAAAGCACCCGGCAAAATAACTCCATGCATTTTAGCATGAAGACTCCCCCCGGGGATGAAACGCGGGAGCCTCTGTGTAGCTTAATTGCCATGAATATATTTTCATAGCTTACTACCTAGCTCTACTTACGTATCGAGCACTCTTGAAGTAAATACTGAAAATTGATACATAAACAATTATATCTCCTTATAAAATTTTATGTGGATACATGAAATACATATATATACCTATTTATATATATACACACACACACACACACACACACACATATATATATATATATATATATATATATATATATATGTGTGTGTGTGTGTGTGTGCATACATATATATATACACACATATATATATGTATACAGATATATATCTCTATATATATGTATGTATATATATATATATATATATATATATATATATGACTACACACACACATACATATATATATATGACTACACACACACACACACACACACACATATATATATATATATATATATATAAATAGTAAGCTATGAAAATATATTAACGGGAATTAAGCTACAAAGAGGCTCCCGCGTTTCATCCCCCGGAGAAGGGGGGGGGAGTCTTCAGGCTTAAAAGCATGGAGTTATGTTTGCCGAGAGTTTGTATATAAAAACACCCGGAAAATAAACACCATGCATTTTAGCCTGAAGACTCCCCCCCCCCCCGGGGATGAAACGCGGGAGCCTCTGTGTAGCTTAATTGCCATAAATATATTTTCATAGCTCTACTTACGTATCGAGCACTCTTGGAGTAAATACTGAAAATTGATACATAAAAAATTATATCTCCTTATAAAATTTTATGTGGATACAGGAAATACATATATATATATATACCTATTTAAACACACACACACACACATGTATATATATATATGTATACATATATATACATATATATGTGTTAGCATACATATATATATACACACACATATATATATATATATATATATGTATATATATGTACATATATATATATATATATATATATATATATATTTATATATATATATATATATATATATATATATATATATATGTGTATATACATATATGTATATATAAGAAAAAACGGTTGATATGCCACAAAACAGCCAAACCCAACATAAATGGTTGATAAGCCGAAAAACGAGAAAAGTTTTTATTTTTTTATTTCTTCGTTTTAATCTTTAACAAAAATGTTTTCATTTTTTATTTATTTGTTCGCCCCATCTCGGCCTCCCGACTTGGTATCCATTGAAAATACAATAGGCGTCGTTACAGTCACATTAGTGAAAATATTAAAGTTTGTTTTGGAAAGAAAAGTTGAAATAATATCGAATGATTTTGACGACACGTTCTGCGAGCCGAGCCGGCGAAAAATAGAATTTATTCAAAATGTTTACTAGCTGACGTACAAAAAATATGGGCCTGAGATAATAATTACTAAGGTCGTTTTAAAAACTACACTGATATCTTTGTGGTTAAATAAACACTCCGGAAATGAGCACTCTAGACAGGGGAGGTAGAGCTGGTGAGGACTGACTATTCAATTCATAACTGTAGGGGGGAGGGGAGAATATATGGGTTCATACCTTTCCTAAGGGTTTTAGAAAATGTAATGCTGTTTTAAATAGTAGGGCAGACTGTACGCTGAAACTTTGATCTAAGAGAACTTAGATCAAAGTTTCAGCGTACAGTCTGCCCTACTATTTAATTCATAGCTTTGGAGAGGATATACAGATTCATATATTTCCTCAGGGTATTAGTGAAAGTTATGTTGTTTCTCGTTTCTTAGACTAGACACTCTGCGTGACTGAATGAAAGTATATATATATATATATATGGCCAAATTTATTAGATTTAAATTCGGAAAAATAAGCAAGGGGAATAATTTATTTCTGCGTAAATTCCTAACACACTTTTCCTACATGGAACTATGCATGATTGTTTTATGTATTTCTTATGTGAAAGGAGAAAGCAAATAGCAAGTCAGACCATCCTCACCTATAGGTGAAGTGACAAAGCAAAGTCCAGTATAAACAAAAGGGTAGTAATATTATTTAACCCGTAGTAGGAGAGAGACGGGCGAAAAAGAAAAAAAAATGCATGCATTGTCCATTGTCTCCAATACTGAAGTGAGAAGAGAAACCTTTTTCGCCCGCGCGAAGAAAGAACATTTATTTCCGCTCGCGTCTACGTACGGCGGGTTTGCAAAACACGAGTTTGTTTGATTGTCAAATTTGTCGGCGTCACCAAATCACTGCCCACTCCTCCCCTTTCTCTCTGCCCGGTCGCCATGGCAACACTCACCTATTTTTAGCAAGAATATATGGAATAAAAAAGTAAAAAAAAAAAATGCTACTACGACGGTGCTGGCCATGATGGATTTTAAACTCATGTTGTCGAATAAAAAAGTAAAAAAAAGAATGCTGTTACTACTACTACTACTACTACTACTACTACTACTACTACTACTATTCGTGATGATCGTATATATGACTACACACACACATACATATATATGACCACACACACACACACACACACACATATATATATATATATATATATATATATATATATATATATATATATATATATATATATATATATATATATATAGTAAGCTATGAAAATATATTTATGGGAATTAAGCTACACAAAGGCTTCCGCGTTTCATCCCCCTGGAGGGGGGGGGGTCTTCAGGCTTAAAAGCATGGAGTTATGTTTGCCGGGTGTTTGTATATAAAAGCACCCGGCGAAATAACTCCATGCATTTTAGCATGAAGACTCCCCCCGGGGATGAAACGCGGGAGCCTCTGTGTAGCTTAATTGCCATAAATATATTTTCATAGCTTACTACCTAGCTCTACTTACGTATCGAGCACTCTTGAAGTAAATACTGAAAATTGATACATAAACAATTATATCTCCTTATAAAATTTTATGTGGATACATGAAATACATATATATACCTATTTATATATATACACACACACACACACACACACACACACACACACACACACACACACACACATATATATATATATATATATATGTGTGTGTGTGCATACATATATATATACACACATATATATATGTATACAGATATATATCTCTATATATATGTATGTATATATATATATATATATATATATATATATATATATATATGACTACACACACACATACATATATATATATGACTACACACACACACACACACACACATATATATATATATATAAATAGTAAGCTATGAAAATATATTAACGGGAATTAAGCTACACAGAGGCTCCCGCGTTTCATCCCCCGGAGAAGGGGGGGGGGAGTCTTCAGGCTTAAAAGCATGGAGTTATGTTTGCCGAGAGTTTGTATATAAAAACACCCGGAAAATAAACACCATGCATTTTAGCCTGAAGACTCCCCCCCCCCCCCGGGGATGAAACGCGGGAGCCTCTGTGTAGCTTAATTGCCATAAATATATTTTCATAGCTCTACTTACGTATCGAGCACTCTTGGAGTAAATACTGAAAATTGATACATAAAAAATTATATCTCCTTATAAAATTTTATGTGGATACAGGAAATACATATATATATATATACCTATTTAAACACACACACACACATGTATATATATATATGTATACATATATATACATATATATGTGTTAGCATACATATATATATACACACACATATATATATATATATATATATATGTATATATATGTACATATATATATATATATATATATATATATATATATATATTATATATATATATATATATATATATATATATATATATATATATATATATATGTGTATATACATATATGTATATATAAGAAAAAACGGTTGATATGCCACAAAACAGCCAAACCCAACATAAATGGTTGATAAGCCGAAAAACGAGAAAAGTTTTTATTTTTTTATTTCTTCGTTTTAATCTTTAACAAAAATGTTTTCATTTTTTATTTATTTGTTCGCCCCATCTCGGCCTCCCGACTTGGTATCCATTGAAAATACAATAGGCGTCGTTACAGTCACATTAGTGAAAATATTAAAGTTTGTTTTGGAAAGAAAAGTTGAAATAATATCGAATGATTTTGACGACACGTTCTGCGAGCCGAGCCGGCGAAAAATAGAATTTATTCAAAATGTTTACTAGCTGACGTACAAAAAATATGGGCCTGAGATAATAATTACTAAGGTCGTTTTAAAAACTACACTGATATCTTTGTGTTAAATAAACACTCCGGAAATGAGCACTCTAGACAGGGGAGGTAGAGCTGGTGAGGACTGACTATTCAATTCATAACTGTAGGGGGGAGGGGAGAATATATGGGTTCATACCTTTCCTAAGGGTTTTAGAAAATGTAATGCTGTTTTAAATAGTAGGGCAGACTGTACGCTGAAACTTTGATCTAAGAGAACTTAGATCAAAGTTTCAGCGTACAGTCTGCCCTACTATTTAATTCATAGCTTTGGAGAGGATATACAGATTCATATTTCCTCAGGGTATTAGTGAAAGTTATGTTGTTTCTCGTTTCTTAGACTAGACACTCTGCGTGACTGAATGAAAGTATATATATATATATATGGCCAAATTTATTAGATTTAAATTCGGAAAAATAAGCAAGGGGAATAATTTATTTCTGCGTAAATTCCTAACACACTTTTCCTACATGGAACTATGCATGATTGTTTTATGTATTTCTTATGTGAAAGGAGAAAGCAAATAGCAAGTCAGACCATCCTCACCTATAGGTGAAGTGACAAAGCAAAGTCCAGTATAAACAAAAGGGTAGTAATATTATTTAACCCGTAGTAGGAGAGAGACGGGCGAAAAAGAAAAAAAAATGCATGCATTGTCCATTGTCTCCAATACTGAAGTGAGAAGAGAAACCTTTTTCGCCCGCGCGAAGAAAGAACATTTATTTCCGCTCGCGTCTACGTACGGCGGGTTTGCAAAACACGAGTTTGTTTGATTGTCAAATTTGTCGGCGTCACCAAATCACTGCCCACTCCTCCCCTTTCTCTCTGCCCGGTCGCCATGGCAACACTCACCTATTTTTAGCAAGAATATATGGAATAAAAAAGTAAAAAAAAAAAATGCTACTACGACGGTGCTGGCCATGATGGATTTTAAACTCATGTTGTCGAATAAAAAAGTAAAAAAAAGAATGCTGTTACTACTACTACTACTACTACTACTACTACTACTACTACTACTATTCGTGATGATCGTATATATGACTACACACACACATACATATATATGACCACACACACACACACACACACACATATATATATATATATATATATATATATATATATATATATATATATATATATATATATATATATATATATATAGTAAGCTATGAAAATATATTTATGGGAATTAAGCTACACAAAGGCTTCCGCGTTTCATCCCCCTGGAGGGGGGGGGGGTCTTCAGGCTTAAAAGCATGGAGTTATGTTTGCCGGGTGTTTGTATATAAAAGCACCCGGCGAAATAACTCCATGCATTTTAGCATGAAGACTCCCCCCGGGGATGAAACGCGGGAGCCTCTGTGTAGCTTAATTGCCATAAATATATTTTCATAGCTTACTACCTAGCTCTACTTACGTATCGAGCACTCTTGAAGTAAATACTGAAAATTGATACATAAACAATTATATCTCCTTATAAAATTTTATGTGGATACATGAAATACATATATATACCTATTTATATATATACACACACACACACACACACACACACACACACACACACACACACACAATATATATATATATATATATATATATATATATATGTGTGTGTGTGCATACATATATATATACACACATATATATATGTATACAGATATATATCTCTATATATATGTATGTATATATATATATATATATATATATATATATATATATATATGACTACACACACACATACATATATATATATGACTACACACACACACACACACACACATATATATATATATATAAATAGTAAGCTATGAAAATATATTAACGGGAATTAAGCTACACAGAGGCTCCCGCGTTTCATCCCCCGGAGAAGGGGGGGGGGAGTCTTCAGGCTTAAAAGCATGGAGTTATGTTTGCCGAGAGTTTGTATATAAAAACACCCGGAAAATAAACACCATGCATTTTAGCCTGAAGACTCCCCCCCCCCCCCCGGGGATGAAACGCGGGAGCCTCTGTGTAGCTTAATTGCCATAAATATATTTTCATAGCTCTACTTACGTATCGAGCACTCTTGGAGTAAATACTGAAAATTGATACATAAAAAATTATATCTCCTTATAAAATTTTATGTGGATACAGGAAATACATATATATATATATACCTATTTAAACACACACACACACATGTATATATATATATGTATACATATATATACATATATATGTGTTAGCATACATATATATATACACACACATATATATATATATATATATATATGTATATATATGTACATATATATATATATATATATATATATATATATATATATATATATATATATATATATATATATATATATATATATATATATATATATATATATATATATATGTGTATATACATATATGTATATATAAGAAAAAACGGTTGATATGCCACAAAACAGCCAAACCCAACATAAATGGTTGATAAGCCGAAAAACGAGAAAAGTTTTTATTTTTTTATTTCTTCGTTTTAATCTTTAACAAAAATGTTTTCATTTTTTATTTATTTGTTCGCCCCATCTCGGCCTCCCGACTTGGTATCCATTGAAAATACAATAGGCGTCGTTACAGTCACATTAGTGAAAATATTAAAGTTTGTTTTGGAAAGAAAAGTTGAAATAATATCGAATGATTTTGACGACACGTTCTGCGAGCCGAGCCGGCGAAAAATAGAATTTATTCAAAATGTTTACTAGCTGACGTACAAAAAATATGGGCCTGAGATAATAATTACTAAGGTCGTTTTAAAAACTACACTGATATCTTTGTGTTAAATAAACACTCCGGAAATGAGCACTCTAGACAGGGGAGGTAGAGCTGGTGAGGACTGACTATTCAATTCATAACTGTAGGGGGGAGGGGAGAATATATGGGTTCATACCTTTCCTAAGGGTTTTAGAAAATGTAATGCTGTTTTAAATAGTAGGGCAGACTGTACGCTGAAACTTTGATCTAAGAGAACTTAGATCAAAGTTTCAGCGTACAGTCTGCCCTACTATTTAATTCATAGCTTTGGAGAGGATATACAGATTCATATATTTCCTCAGGGTATTAGTGAAAGTTATGTTGTTTCTCGTTTCTTAGACTAGACACTCTGCGTGACTGAATGAAAGTATATATATATATATATGGCCAAATTTATTAGATTTAAATTCGGAAAAATAAGCAAGGGGAATAATTTATTTCTGCGTAAATTCCTAACACACTTTTCCTACATGGAACTATGCATGATTGTTTTATGTATTTCTTATGTGAAAGGAGAAAGCAAATAGCAAGTCAGACCATCCTCACCTATAGGTGAAGTGACAAAGCAAAGTCCAGTATAAACAAAAGGGTAGTAATATTATTTAACCCGTAGTAGGAGAGAGACGGGCGAAAAAGAAAAAAAAATGCATGCATTGTCCATTGTCTCCAATACTGAAGTGAGAAGAGAAACCTTTTTCGCCCGCGCGAAGAAAGAACATTTATTTCCGCTCGCGTCTACGTACGGCGGGTTTGCAAAACACGAGTTTGTTTGATTGTCAAATTTGTCGGCGTCACCAAATCACTGCCCACTCCTCCCCTTTCTCTCTGCCCGGTCGCCATGGCAACACTCACCTATTTTTAGCAAGAATATATGGAATAAAAAAGTAAAAAAAAAAAATGCTACTACGACGGTGCTGGCCATGATGGATTTTAAACTCATGTTGTCGAATAAAAAAGTAAAAAAAAAGAATGCTGTTACTACTACTACTACTACTACTACTACTATTCGTGATGATCGTATATATGACTACACACACACATACATATATATGACCACACACACACACACACATATATATATATATATATATATATATATATATATATATATATATATATATATATATAGTAAGCTATGAAAATATATTTATGGGAATTAAGCTACACAAAGGCTTCCGCGTTTCATCCCCCTGGGGGGGGGGGGTCTTCAGGCTTAAAAGCATAGAGTTATGTTTGCCGGGTGTTTGTATATAAAAGCACCCGGCGAAATAACTCCATGCATTTTAGCATGAAGACTCCCCCGGGGATGAAACGCGGGAGCCTCTGTGTAGCTTAATTGCCATAAATATATTTTCATAGCTTACTACCTAGCTCTACTTACGTATCGAGCACTCTTGAAGTAAATACTGAACATTGATACATAAACAATTATATTTCCTTATAAAATTTTATGTGGATACATGAAATACATATATATACCTATTTATATATATACACACACACACACACACACACACACACACACACATATATATATATATATATATATATATATATATATGTGTGTGTGTGCATACATATATATATACACACATATATATATGTATACAGATATATATCTCTATATATATGTATGTATATATATATATATATATATATATATATATATATATGACTACACACACACATACATATATATATATGACTACACACACACACACACACACATATATATATATATATATAAATAGTAAGCTATGAAAATATATTAACGGGAATTAAGCTACACAGAGGCTCCCGCGTTTCATCCCCCGGAGAAGGGGGGGGGAGTCTTCAGGCTTAAAAGCATGGAGTTATGTTTGCCGAGAGTTTGTATATAAAAACACCCGGAAAATAAACACCATGCATTTTAGCCTGAAGACTCCCCCCCCCCCCCGGGGATGAAACGCGGGTGCCTCTGTGTAGCTTAATTGCCATAAATATATTTTCATAGCTCTACTTACGTATCGAGCACTCTTGGAGTAA
This sequence comes from Sepiola atlantica, assembly GCA_963556195.1. NCBI lineage: Eukaryota > Metazoa > Mollusca > Cephalopoda > Sepiida > Sepiolidae > Sepiola > Sepiola atlantica. The sequence continues at coordinate 1,343,596 of CAUVYP010000222.1, read as the reverse complement.
ATACTGAAAATTGATACATAAAAAATTATATCTCCTTATAAAATTTTATGTGGATACAGGAAATACATATATATATATACCTATTTATACACACACACACACACACATGTATATATATATGTATACATATATATGTATACATATATATACATATATATGTGTTAGCATACATATATATATACACACATATATATATATGTATATATATGTACATATATATATATATATATATATATATATATATATATATATATATATATATATATATATCTTCGCAGATAAAAAGAAAAAAAATAACAGTGAAATAAAGGCTGGCAAAAGTCGCTTCATTGTTTATTTTTTAATAAAATTGTGGTCTTAAATTATATGTAATTTTTATTTCACTTTAAATAATTTAAATAGGAATTAACACGAAATGAAAGGAAAAATACTCCTGGATGAGAATAGTAGTCCGAATTATACAAATTATCAATCCTCATCTCAAAAATTCATAAAAACATTTTCTTTTAATTTGTTTTACTAAAACACGGTTTAAGTAATAATTTGGGTGACTGAAATAGGATTTAACAAATATTTTTTTAAAATGATGATTCAAAATGAAGGTGTTAGACTATTTGCTGTTATTGTCTGTGTGTGTTTTTATCGCCTCCTTCATGTGGGATAAATGTAGATCTTGAGAGACAACATTTACCTCAGTCGAAAAAAACAAATAAACAACAAATAAATGTTACCAAAAGCAAGATAAGTTACTTTAAATTCTGTTAGACAAAAAGTTCGGTTCAAATTCTGTAGAAGTAATCTTTTTTTCGATTATACAAAAGATAGATAAATTGATAAATATTCATAGATATGCATTAACATATAAATAGATAGATAGATAGATAGATAGATATTCATATATATATATATATATATATATATATATATATATATATATATATATATATGTGTGTGTGTGTGTGTGTGTGTATATGTATGTATATATATATATATATATATATATAGATAGATAGATAGATAGATAGATAGATAGATATTCATATATATGTGTGTGTGTGTGTGTGTGTGTGTGTGTAGATAGATAAATAGATAGATAGATAGATAGATAGATAGATAGATAGATAGATAGATAGATAGCGTACTTTTTGTCAGTCACTTTTTTCTCTCTATCTTAAGAAAGGTTCGTTTATTTCCGCGCACATCTGCACCCATGGACACTTGAGTTCAACGCGTTCATTTTACCGGTCGTGTGCGTATGTCTCCCCTTACCATAAAATCATTCTTTGAACTCCGAAAAGGTCGCAACGAATCGTCAAAGTTTTTTTTATGACTGTTCTTTTGGCTCGGGGGCGGGGCGTAGCCAACAGCGACGCGAGTTCTGGGGGTTGTTACACCAAACGGTTTATAAATATATGTTGAGACGAACACACTCTTCGGTAGCTATTGGCGACAGCCGGAGAGTTTTCGAACGCATCAAAAGCCATGTGTTTGAAGAGACACGTCGTCCGGTTGAAGAAGAATTACACTTGGTGTGTGTCGATGTAAGTGATGACGATATGAAAAGAGAGAGACGTTGAAACTCCCCTTACCATAAAATGATTGTTTGAAATCCGAAAAGGTCGTAACGAATCGTCAATTTCTTTTGATGTCTGTTTTTCAGGTTTGCGGTCGAGGCCCCGCTAACAGCGACACGAGTCTGGGGGTTGTTACACCAAACGGTTTATAAATATATGTTGAGAGGAACACACTCTTCGGTAGCTATTGGCGACAGCCAGAGAGTTTTCGAACGGATCAAAAGCCATGTGTTTGAAAAGACATGTCGTCCGATTGAAAGACGATAATACTTGGTGTGAGTCTACGTAAGTGATGGCCATATCCACAAGGAGAGAGACGTTGAAACTCCCCTTACCATAACATCATCAAATCAGTATTTGAAAACGGAAAATGTCGCAACGAATCGTCAAAGTTTTTTATGTCCGTTTTTCAGAGCTGGCGTACGGGTGCAGCCAACAGGGACACCAGAGAGTTTCCGAACGCAAGCCATGTGTTTGAAATGACACGTTGTCCGGTTGAAAGACCATAATTCTTGGTGTGTCTCGAGCTAAGTTTATGGCCATATACCAAGAGAGAGACGTTAGTGTTATCTTATTATGAATGCTTTGAAGATATATTGAAACTCGAGTTAAAATAAAGAAAATAATTCTCGGTATGTCTCGACCTAAGTGAAGGCCATATCCACAGAGAGAGACCTAAGTGTTATGAGGGCTTTGAAGATATATTGAAACTCGAGTTAAAATAAAGAAAATAATTCTCGGTATGTCTCGACCTAAGTGAAGGCCATATCAACAGAGAGAGACCTAAGTGTTATGAGGGCTTTGAAGATATATTGAAACTCGAGTTAAAATAAAGGAAATAATTCTCGGTATGTCTCGACCTAAGTGAAGGCCATATCCACAGAGAGAGACCTAAGTGTTATGAGGGCTTTGAAGATATATTGAAACTCGAGTTAAAATAAAGGAAATAATTCTCGGTATGTCTCGACCTAAGTGAAGGCCATATCAACAGAGAGAGACCTAAGTGTTATGAGGGCTTTGAAGATATATTGAAACTCGAGTTAAAATAAAGAAAATAATTCTTGGTATGTCTCGACCTAAGTGAAGGCCCTATCTACAGAGAAAGACGTTAGTGTTATGAGGGCGTTGAAGATATATGAAAATTCGAGTTCTTCGTATGTCTCGACCTGAGTGAAGGCCCTATCTACGGAGAAAGACGTCAGTGTTATGAGGGCGTTGAAGATATATGAAAATTCGAGTTAAAATAACAACATAATTCTTGGTATGTCTCGACCTAAGTGAAGGCCCCATCTACAGAGAAAGACGTCAGTGTTATGAGGGCGTTGAAGATATATGAAAATTCGAGTTCTTGGTATGTCTCGACCTGAGTGAAGGCCCTATCTACGGAGAAAGACGTCAGTGTTATGAGGGCGTTGAAGATATATTGAAATTCGAGTTAAAATAAAGACATAATTCTTGGTATGTCTCAGCCTGAGTGAAGGCCCTATCTACGGAGAAAGACGTCAGTGTTATGAGGGCGTTGAAGATATATGAAAATTCGAGTTAAAATAAAGACATAATTCTTGGTATGTCTCGACCCGAGTGAAGGCCCTATCTACAGAGAAAGACGTAAGTGTTATGAGGGCGTTGAAGATATATTGAAATTCGAGTTAAAATAAAGACATAATTCTTGGTATGTCTCGACCTAAGTGAAGGCCCCATCTACAGAGAAAGACGTCAGTGTTATGAGGGCGTTGAGGATATATTGAAATTCGAGTTAAAATAAAGACATAATTCTTGGTATCTCTCGACCTGTGTGAAGGCCCTATCTACAGAGAAAGACGTCAGTGTTATGAGGGCGTTGAAGATATATTGAAAGTCGAGTTAAAATAAAGACATAATTCCTGGTATGTCTCGACCTAAGTGAAGGCGCTATCTACAGAGAAAGACATCAGTGTTATGAGGGCGTTGAAGATATATGAAAATTCGAGTTCTTGGTATGTCTCGACCTGAGTGAAGGCCCTATCTACGGAGAAAGACGTCAGTGTTATGAGGGCGTTGAAGATATATTGAAATTCGAGTTAAAATAAAGACATAATTCTTGGTATGTCTCAGCCTGAGTGAAGGCCCTATCTACGGAGAAAGACGTCAGTGTTATGAGGGCGTTGAAGATATATGAAAATTCGAGTTAAAATAAAGACATAATTCTTGGTATGTCTCGACCCGAGTGAAGGCCCTATCTACAGAGAAAGACGTAAGTGTTATGAGGGCGTTGAAGATATATTGAAATTCGAGTTAAAATAAAGACATAATTCTTGGTATGTCTCGACCTAAGTGAAGGCCCCATCTACAGAGAAAGACGTCAGTGTTATGAGGGCGTTGAGGATATATTGAAATTCGAGTTAAAATAAAGACATAATTCTTGGTATCTCTCGACCTGTGTGAAGGCCCCATCTACAGAGAAAGACGTCAGTGTTATGAGGGCGTTTAAGATATATTGAAATTCGAGTTAAAATAAAGACATAATTCCTGGTATGTCTCGACCTAAGTGAAGGCGCTATCTACAGAGAAAGACATCAGTGTTATGAGGGCGTTGAAGATATATGAAAATTCGAGTTCTTGGTATGTCTCGACCTGAGTGAAGGCCCTATCTACGGAGAAAGACGTCAGTGTTATGAGGGCGTTGAAGATATATGAAAATTCGAGTTAAAATAAAGACATAATTCTTGGTATGTCCTGACCTAAGTGAAGGCCCTATCTACAGAGAAAGACGTCAGTGTTATGAGGGCGTTGAAGATATATGAAAATTCGAGTTCTTCGGATGTCTCAGCCTGAGTGAAGGCCCTATCTACGGAGAAAGACGTCAGTGTTAGTAGGGCGTTGAAGATATATTGAAACCTGAGTTAAAATAAAGACATAATTCCTGGTATGTCTCGACCTGAGTGAAGGCCCTATCTACGGAGAAAGACGTCAGTGTTATGAGGGCGTTGAAGATATATTGAAATTCGAGTTAAAATAAAGACATAATTCTTGGTATGTCTCAGCCTGAGTGAAGGCCCTATCTACGGAGAAAGACGTCAGTGTTATGAGGGCGTTGAAGATATATGAAAATTCGAGTTAAAATAAAGACATAATTCTTGGTATGTCTCGACCCGAGTGAAGGCCCTATCTACAGAGAAAGACGTAAGTGTTATGAGGGCGTTGAAGATATATTGAAATTCGAGTTAAAATAAAGACATAATTCTTGGTATGTCTCGACCTAAGTGAAGGCCCCATCTACAGAGAAAGACGTCAGTGTTATGAGGGCGTTGAGGATATATTGAAATTCGAGTTAAAATAAAGACATAATTCTTGGTATCTCTCGACCTGTGTGAAGGCCCTATCTACAGAGAAAGACGTCAGTGTTATGAGGGCGTTTAAGATATATTGAAATTCGAGTTAAAATAAAGACATAATTCCTGGTATGTCTCGACCTAAGTGAAGGCGCTATCTACAGAGAAAGACATCAGTGTTATGAGGGCGTTGAAGATATATGAAAATTCGAGTTCTTGGTATGTCTCGACCTGAGTGAAGGCCCTATCTACGGAGAAAGACGTCAGTGTTATGAGGGCGTTGAAGATATATGAAAATTCGAGTTAAAATAAAGACATAATTCTTGGTATGTCTCGACCTAAGTGAAGGCCCTATCTACAGAGAAAGACGTCAGTGTTATGAGGGCGTTGAAGATATATGAAAATTCGAGTTCTTCGGATGTCTCAGCCTGAGTGAAGGCCCTATCTACGGAGAAAGACGTCAGTGTTAGTAGGGCGTTGAAGATATATTGAAATCTGAGTTAAAATAAAGACATAATTCCTGGTATGTCTCGACCTGAGTGAAGGCCCTATCTACGGAGAAAGACGTCAGTGTTATGAGGGCGTTGAAGATATATTGAAATTCGAGTTAAAATAAAGACATAATTCTTGGTATGTCTCAGCCTGAGTGAAGGCCCTATCTACGGAGAAAGACGTCAGTGTTATGAGGGCGTTGAAGATATATGAAAATTCGAGTTAAAATAAAGACATAATTCTTGGTATGTCTCGACCCGAGTGAAGGCCCTATCTACAGAGAAAGACGTAAGTGTTATGAGGGCGTTGAAGATATATTGAAATTCGAGTTAAAATAAAGACATAATTCTTGGTATGTCTCGACCTAAGTGAAGGCCCCATCTACAGAGAAAGACGTCAGTGTTATGAGGGCGTTGAGGATATATTGAAATTCGAGTTAAAATAAAGACATAATTCCTGGTATGTCTCGACCTAAGTGAAGGCCCCATCTACGGAGAAAGACGTCAGTGTTATGAGGGCGTTGAAGATATATTGAAATTCGAGTTAAAATAAAGACATAATTCCTGGTATGTCTCGACCTAAGTGAAGGCGCTATCTACAGAGAAAGACGTCAGTGTTATGAGGGCGTTGAAGATATATTGAAACTCGAGTTCAAATAAAGTAAATAATTCTTGGTGTGTCTCGACCTAAGTAATGACCATATTTAGAGAGAGAGAGAG
>CAUVYP010000221.1:0-32000 GCA_963556195.1 Sepiola atlantica | reverse complement strand
GCAACGAAACTTTGCAGAGATAAGCGGAGTCACATGTTCTACTGAAGTACCAAGTTTCAGAAGTGCAGCTCTTGTACTGTCGGAGATATGTCGATACAAACTGAATACGCAAAACATCAACAAAATTTAGCGCGTTTTAAAGTTGATATCGCTTTTGTTTATAACTTCCACATTTATTCGAATTGTGCAACGAAACTTTGCAGGGATTAGCGGAGTCACATGTTTTACTGAAGTACCAAGTTTCGGAAGTGCAGCTCTTGTACTGTCGGAGATATGTCGATACAAACTGAATACGCAAAACATCAACAAAATTTAGCGCGTTTTAAAGTTGATATCGCTTTTGTTTATAACTTCCACATTTATTCGAATTGTGCAACGAAACTTTGCACAGATTAGCGGAGTCACATTTTCTACTGAAGTACCAAGTTTCGGAAGTGCAGCTCGTGTACTGCCGGAGATATGTCGATACAAACTGAATACGCAAAACCTCAACAAAATTTAGCGCGTTTTAAAGTTGATATCGCTTTTGTTTATAACTTCCACATTTATTCGAATTGTGCAACGAAACTTTGCAGACAGTCGCGGATAGGCCTTTTCTGCTGAAGTACCAAGTTTCAGAAGTGCAGCTTTTGTACTGGCGGAGATATGTCGATACAAACTGAATACGCAAACTATCAACAAAATTTAGTGCGATTTAAAGTTGATATCGCTTTTGTTTATAACTTCCACATTCTTTAGAATTGTGCAACGAAACTTTGCAGAGATAAGCGGAGTCACATGTTCTACTGAAGTACTAAGTTTCAGAAGTGCAGCTCTTGTACTGTCGGAGATATGTCGATACAAACTGAATACGCAAAACATCAACAAAATTTAGCGCGTTTTAAAGTTGATATCGCTTTTGTTTATAACTTCCACATTTATTCGAATTGTGCAACGAAACTTTGCAGAGATTAGCGGAGTCACATTTTCTACTGAAGTACCAAGTTTCGGAAGTGCAGCTCTTGTACTGCCGGAGATATGTCGATACAAACTGAATACGCAAAACATCAACAAAATTAAGCGCGTTTTAAAGTTGATATCGCTTTTGTTTATAACTTCCACATTTATTCGAATTGTGCAACGAAACTTTGCAGAGATAAGCGGAGTCACATGTTCTACTGAAGTACCAAGTTTCAGAAGTGCAGCTCTTGTACTGTCGGAGATATGTCGATACAAACTGAATACGCAAAACATCAACAAAATTTAGCGCGTTTTAAAGTTGATATCGCTTTTGTTTATAACTTCCACATTTATTCGAATTGTGCAACGAAACTTTGCACAGATTAGCGGAGTCACATGTTCTACTGAAGTACCAAGTTTCGGAAGTGCAGCTCTTGTACTGCCGGAGATATGTCGATACAAACTGAATACGCAAAACATCAACAAAATTTAGCGCGTTTTAAAGTTGATATCGCTTTTGTTTATAACTTCCACATTTATTCGAATTGTGCAACGAAACTTTGCACAGATTAGCGGAGTCACATTTTCTACTGAAGTACCAAGTTTCGGAAGTGCAGCTCTTGTACTGTCGGAGATATGTCGATACAAACTGAATACGCAAAACATCAACAAAATTTAGCGCGTTTTAAAGTTGATATCGCTTTTGTTTATAACTTCCACATTTATTCGAATTGTGCAACGAAACTTTGCAGACAGTCGCGGATAGGCCTTTTCTACTGTAGTACCAAGTTTCAGAAGTGCAGCTTTTGTACTGGCGGAGATATGTCGATACAAACTGAATACGCAAACTATCAACAAAATTTAGTGCGATTTAAAGTGGATATCGCTTTTGTTTATAACTTCCACATTCCTTAGAATTGTGCAACGAAACTTTGCACAGATAAGCGGAGTCACATGTTCTACTGAAGTACCAAGTTTCAGAAGTGCAGCTCTTGTACTGTCGGAGATATGTCGATACAAACTGAATACGCAAAACATCAACAAAATTTAGCGCGTTTTAAAGTTGATATCGCTTTTGTTTATAACTTCCACATTTATTCGAATTGTGCAACGAAACTTTGCACAGATTAGCGGAGTCACATTTTCTACTGAAGTACCAAGTTTCGGAAGTGCAGCTCGTGTACTGCCGGAGATATGTCGATACAAACTGAATACGCAAAACATCAACAAAATTTAGCGCGTTTTAAAGTTGATATCGCTTTTGTTTATAACTTCCACATTTATTCGAATTGTGCAACGAAACTTTGCACAGATTAGCGGAGTCACATGTTCTACTGAAGTACCAAGTTTCAGAAGTGCAGCTCTTGTACTGTCGGAGATATGTCGATACAAACTGAATACGCAAAACATCAACAAAATTTAGCGCGTTTTAAAGTTGATATCGCTTTTGTTTATAACTTCCACATTTATTCGAATTGTGCAACGAAACTTTGCACAGATTAGCGGAGTCACATGTTCTACTGAAGTACCAAGTTTCGGAAGTGCAGCTCTTGTACTGCCGGAGATATGTCGATACAAACTGAATACGCAAAACATCAACAAAATTTAACGCGTTTTAAAGTTGATATCGCTTTTGTTTATAACTTCCACATTTATTCGAATTGTGCAACGAAACTTTGCACAGATTAGCGGAGTCACATTTTCTACTGAAGTACCAAGTTTCGGAAGTGCAGCTCTTGTACTGTCGGAGATATGTCGATACAAACTGAATACGCAAAACATCAACAAAATTTAGCGCGTTTTAAAGTTGATATCGCTTTTGTTTATAACTTCCACATTTATTCGAATTGTGCAACGAAACTTTGCAGACAGTCGCGGATAGGCCTTTTCTACTGAAGTACCAAGTTTCAGAAGTGCAGCTTTTGTACTGGCGGAGATATGTCGATACAAACTGAATACGCAAACTATCAACAAAATTTAGTGCGATTTAAAGTGGATATCGCTTTTGTTTATAACTTCCACATTCCTTAGAATTGTGCAACGAAACTTTGCACAGATAAGCGGAGTCACATGTTCTACTGAAGTACCAAGTTTCAGAAGTGCAGCTCTTGTACTGTCGGAGATATGTCGATACAAACTGAATACGCAAAACATCAACAAAATTTAGCGCGTTTTAAAGTTGATATCGCTTTTGTTTATAACTTCCACATTTATTCGAATTGTGCAACGAAACTTTGCAGAGATTAGCGGAGTCACATTTTCTACTGAAGTACCAAGTTTCGGAAGTGCAGCTCTTGTACTGCCGGAGATATGTCGATACAAACTGAATACGCAAAACATCAACAAAATTAAGCGCGTTTTAAAGTTGATATCGCTTTTGTTTATAACTTCCACATTTATTCGAATTGTGCAACGAAACTTTGCAGAGATAAGCGGAGTCACATGTTCTACTGAAGTACCAAGTTTCAGAAGTGCAGCTCTTGTACTGTCGGAGATATGTCGATACAAACTGAATACGCAAAACATCAACAAAATTTAGCGCGTTTTAAAGTTGATATCGCTTTTGTTTATAACTTCCACATTTATTCGAATTGTGCAACGAAACTTTGCACAGATTAGCGGAGTCACATGTTCTACTGAAGTACCAAGTTTCGGAAGTGCAGCTCTTGTACTGCCGGAGATATGTCGATACAAACTGAATACGCAAAACATCAACAAAATTTAGCGCGTTTTAAAGTTGATATCGCTTTTGTTTATAACTTCCACATTTATTCGAATTGTGCAACGAAACTTTGCACAGATTAGCGGAGTCACATTTTCTACTGACGTACCAAGTTTCGGAAGTGCAGCTCTTGTACTGTCGGAGATATGTCGATACAAACTGAATACGCAAAACATCAACAAAATTTAGCGCGTTTTAAAGTTGATATCGCTTTTGTTTATAACTTCCACATTTATTCGAATTGTGCAACGAAACTTTGCAGACAGTCGCGGATAGGCCTTTTCTACTGTAGTACCAAGTTTCAGAAGTGCAGCTTTTGTACTGGCGGAGATATGTCGATACAAACTGAATACGCAAACTATCAACAAAATTTAGTGCGATTTAAAGTGGATATCGCTTTTGTTTATAACTTCCACATTCCTTAGAATTGTGCAACGAAACTTTGCAGAGATAAGCGGAGTCACATGTTCTACTGAAGTACCAAGTTTCAGAAGTGCAGCTCTTGTACTGTCGGAGATATGTCGATACAAACTGAATACGCAAAACATCAACAAAATTTAGCGCGTTTTAAAGTTGATATCGCTTTTGTTTATAACTTCCACATTTATTCGAATTGTGCAACGAAACTTTGCACAGATTAGCGGAGTCACATTTTCTACTGAAGTACCAAGTTTCGGAAGTGCAGCTCGTGTACTGCCGGAGATATGTCGATACAAACTGAATACGCAAAACATCAACAAAATTTAGCGCGTTTTAAAGTTGATATCGCTTTTGTTTATAACTTCCACATTTATTCGAATTGTGCAACGAAACTTTGCACAGATTAGCGGAGTCACATGTTCTACTGAAGTACCAAGTTTCAGAAGTGCAGCTCTTGTACTGTCGGAGATATGTCGATACAAACTGAATACGCAAAACATCAACAAAATTTAGCGCGTTTTAAAGTTGATATCGCTTTTGTTTATAACTTCCACATTTATTCGAATTGTGCAACGAAACTTTGCACAGATTAGCGGAGTCACATGTTCTACTGAAGTACCAAGTTTCGGAAGTGCAGCTCTTGTACTGCCGGAGATATGTCGATACAAACTGAATACGCAAAACATCAACAAAATTTAGCGCGTTTTAAAGTTGATATCGCTTTTGTTTATAACTTCCACATTTATTCGAATTGTGCAACGAAACTTTGCAGACAGTCGCGGATAGGCCTTTTCTACTGAAGTACCAAGTTTCAAAAGTGCAGCTTTTGTACTGGCGGAGATATGTCGATACAAACTGAATACGCAAACTATCAACAAAATTTAGTGCGATTTAAAGTGGATATCGCTTTTGTTTATAACTTCCACATTCCTTAGAATTGTGCAACGAAACTTTGCACAGATAAGCGGAGTCACATGTTCTACTGAAGTACCAAGTTTCAGAAGTGCAGCTCTTGTACTGTCGGAGATATGTCGATACAAACTGAATACGCAAAACATCAACAAAATTTAGCGCGTTTTAAAGTTGATATCGCTTTTGTTTATAACTTCCACATTTATTCGAATTGTGCAACGAAACTTTGCACAGATTAGCGGAGTCACATTTTCTACTGAAGTACCAAGTTTCGGAAGTGCAGCTCGTGTACTGCCGGAGATATGTCGATACAAACTGAATACGCAAAACATCAACAAAATTTAGCGCGTTTTAAAGTTGATATCGCTTTTGTTTATAACTTCCACATTTATTCGAATTGTGCAACGAAACTTTGCACAGATTAGCGGAGTCACATTTTCTACTGAAGTACCAAGTTTCGGAAGTGCAGCTCTTGTACTGCCGGAGATATGTCGATACAAACTGAATACGCAAAACATCAACAAAATTTAGCGCGTTTTAAAGTTGATATCGCTTTTGTTTATAACTTCCACATTTATTCGAATTGTGCAACGAAACTTTGCAGACAGTCGCGGATAGGCCTTTTCTACTGATGTACCAAGTTTCAGAAGTGCAGCTTTTGTACTGGCGGAGATATGTCGATACAAACTGAATACGCAAAACATCAACAAAATTTAGCGCGTTTTAAATTTGATATCGCTTTTGTTTATAACTTCCACATTTATTCGAATTGTGCAACGAAACTTTGCAGACAGTCTCGAATAGGCCTTTTCTACTGAAATACCAAGTTTCAGAAGTGCAGCTCTTGTACTGCCGGAGATATGTCGATACAAACTGAATACGCCAAAAATCACCAAAATTTAGCGCGTTTTAAAGTTGATATCGCTTTTGTTTATACCTTCCACATTTATTCGAATTGTCCAACGAAACTTTGCAGACAGTCTCGAATAGGCCTTTTCTACTGAAGTACAAAGTTTCAGAAGTGCAGCTCTTGTACTGCCGGAGATATGTCGATACAAACTGAATACGCAAAACATCAACAAAATTTAGCGCGTTTTAAAGTTGATATCGCTTTTGTTTATAACTTCCATATTTATTCGAATTGTGCAACGAAACTTTGCAGACCGTCTCGAATAGGCCTTTACTACTGAAGTACCAAGTTTCAGAAGTGCAGCTCTTGTACTGCCGGAGATATGTAAATACAAACTGAATACGCAAAACATCAACAAAATTTAGCGCGTTTTAAAGTTGATATCGCGTTTGTTTATAACTTCCACATTAATTCGAATTGTGCAACGAAACTTTGCAGACAGTCGCGGAGACACATGTTCTACTGAAGTACCTAGTTTCAGAAGTGCAGCTCTTGTACTGCCGGAGATATGTCGATACAAACTGAATACGCAAAACATCAACAAAATTTAGCGCGTTTTAAAGTTGATATCGCTTTTGTTTATAACTTCCACATTTATTCGAATTGTGCAACGAAACTTTGCAGACAGTCGCCGAGACACATGTTCTACTGAAGTACCAAGTTTCAGAAGTGCAGCTCTTGTACTGCCGGAGATATGTCGATACAAACTGAATACGCAAAACATCAACAAAATTTAGCGCGTTTTAAAGTTGATATCGCTTTTGTTTATAACTTCCACATTTAATCGAATTGTGCAACGAAACTTTGCAGACAGTCGCGGATAGGCCTTTTCTACTGAAGTACCAAGTTTCAGAAGTGCAGCTCTTGTACTGGCGGAGATATGTCGATACAAACTGAATACGAAAAACATCAACAAAATTTAGCGCGTTTTAAAGTTGATATCGCTTTTGTTTATAACTTCCACATTTATTCGAATTGTGCAACGAAACTTTGCAGACAGTCTCGAATAGGCCTTTACTACTGAAGTACCAAGTGTCAGAAGTGCAGCTCTTGTACTGCCGGAGATATGTCGATACAAACTGAATACGCAAAAAATCAACAAAATTTAGCGCGTTTTAAAGTTGATATCGCTTTTGTTTATAACTTCCACATTTATTCGAATTGTCCAACGAAACTTTGCAGACAGTCTCGAATAGGCCTTTTCTACTGAAGTACAAAGTTTCAGAAGTGCAGCTCTTGTACTGCCGGAGATATGTCGATACAAACTGAATACGCAAAACATCAACAAAATTTAGCGCGTTTTAAAGTTGATATCGCTTTTGTTTATAACTTCCACATTTATTCGAATTGTGCCACGAAACTTTGCAGACAGTCGCGGAGACACATGTTCTACTGAAGTACCAAGTTTCAGAAGTGCAGCTCTTGTACTGTCGGAGATATGTCGATACAAACTGAATACGCAAAACATCAACAAAATTTAGCGCGTTTTAAATTTGATATCGCTTTTGTTTATAACTTCCACATTTATTCGAATTGTGCAACGAAACTTTGCACAGATTAGCGGAGTCACATTTTCTACTGAAGTACCAAGTTTCGGAAGTGCAGCTCTTGTACTGCCGGAGATATGTCGATACAAACTGAATACGCAAAACATCAACAAAATTTAGCGCGTTTTAAAGTTGATATCGCTTTTGTTTATAACTTCCACATTTATTCGAATTGTGCAACGAAACTTTGCACAGATTAGCGGAGTAACATTTTCTACTGAAGTACCAAGTTTCGGAAGTGCAGCTCTTGTACTGCCGGAGATATGTCGATACAAACTGAATACGCAAAACATCAACAAAATTTAGCGCGTTTTAAAGTTGATATCGCTTTTGTTTATAACTTCCACATTTATTCGAATTGTGCAACGAAACTTTGCAGAGATAAGCGGAGTCACATGTTTTACTGAAGTACCAAGTTTCAGAAGTGCAGCTCTTGTACTGTCGGAGATATGTAGATACAAACTGAATACGCAAAACATCAACAAAATTTAGCGCGTTTTAAAGTTGATATCGCTTTTGTTTATAACTTCCACATTTATTCGAATTGTGCAACGAAACTTTGCACAGATTAGCGGAGTCACATTTTCTACTGAAGTACCAAGTTTCGGAAGTGCAGCTCTTGTACTGCCGGAGATATGTCGATACAAACTGAATACGCAAAACATCAACAAAATTTAGCGCGTTTTAAAGTTGATATCGCTTTTGTTTATAACTTCCACATTTATTCGAATTGTGCAACGAAACTTTGCACAGATTAGCGGAGTCACATTTTCTACTGAAGTACCAAGTTTCGGAAGTGCAGCTCTTGTACTCTCGGAGATATGTCGATACAAACTGAATACGCAAAACATCAACAAAATTTAGCGCGTTTTAAAGTTGATATCGCTTTTGTTTATAACTTCCACATTTATTCGAATTGTGCAACGAAACTTTGCAGACAGTAACGGATAGGCCTTTTCTACTGAAGTACCAAGTTTCAGAAGTGCAGCTTTTGTACTGGCGGAGATATGTCGATACAAACTGAATACGCAAACTATCAACAAAATTTAGTGCGATTTAAAGTGGATATCGCTTTTGTTTATAACTTCCACATTCCTTAGAATTGTGCAACGAAACTTTGCAGAGATAAGCGGAGTCACATGTTCTACTGAAGTACCAAGTTTCAGAAGTGCAGCTCTTGTACTGTCGGAGATATGTCGATACAAACTGAATACGCAAAACATCAACAAAATTTAGCGCGTTTTAAAGTTGATATCGCTTTTGTTTATAACTTCCACATTTATTCGAATTGTGCAACGAAACTTTGCACAGATTAGCGGAGTCACATTTTCTACTGAAGTACCAAGTTTCGGAAGTGCAGCTCGTGTACTGCCGGAGATATGTCGATACAAACTGAATACGCAAAACATCAACAAAATTTAGCGCGTTTTAAAGTTGATATCGCTTTTGTTTATAACTTCCACATTTATTCGAATTGTGCAACGAAACTTTGCACAGATTAGCGGAGTCACATTTTCTACTGAAGTACCAAGTTTCGGAAGTGCAGCTCTTGTACTGCCGGAGATATGTCGATACAAACTGAATACGCAAAACATCAACAAAATTTAGCGCGTTTTAAAGTTGATATCGCTTTTGTTTATAACTTCCACATTTATTCGAATTGTGCAACGAAACTTTGCAGACAGTCGCGGATAGGCCTTTTCTACCGAAGTACCAAGTTTCAGAAGTGCAGCTTTTGTACTGGTGGAGATATGTCGATACAAACTGAATACGCAAAACATCAACAAAATTTAGCGCGTTTTAAATTTGATATCGCTTTTGTTTATAACTTCCACATTTATTCGAATTGTGCAACGAAACTTTGCAGACAGTCTCGAATAGGCCTTTTCTACTGAAATACCAAGTTTCAGAAGTGCAGCTCTTGTACTGCCGGAGATATGTCGATACAAACTGAATACGCCAAAAATCACCAAAATTTAGCGCGTTTTAAAGTTGATATCGCTTTTGTTTATACCTTCCACATTTATTCGAATTGTCCAACGAAACTTTGCAGACAGTCTCGAATAGGCCTTTTCTACTGAAGTACAAAGTTTCAGAAGTGCAGCTCTTGTACTGCCGGAGATATGTCGATACAAACTGAATACGCAAAACATCAACAAAATTTAGCGCGTTTTAAAGTTGATATCGCTTTTGTTTATAACTTCCACATTTATTCGAATTGTGCAACGAAACTTTGCAGACCGTCTCGAATAGGCCTTTACTACTGAAGTACCAAGTTTCAGAAGTGCAGCTCTTGTACTGCCGGAAATATGTCGATACAAACTGGATACGCAAAACATCAACAAAATTTAGCGCGTTTTAAAGTTGATATCGCGTTTGTTTATAACTTCCACATTAATTCGAATTGTGCAACGAAACTTTGCAGACAGTCGCGGAGACACATGTTCTACTGAAGTACCCAGTTTCAGAAGTGCAGCTCTTGTACTGCCGGAGATATGTCGATACAAACTGAATACGCAAAACATCAACAAAATTTAGCGCGTTTTAAAGTTGATATCGCTTTTGTTTATAACTTCCACATTTATTCGAATTGTGCAACGAAACTTTGCAGACAGTCGCCGAGACACATGTTCTACTGAAGTACCAAGTTTCAGAAGTGCAGCTCTTGTACTGCCGGAGATATGTCGATACAAACTGAATACGCAAAACATCAACAAAATTTAGCGCGTTTTAAAGTTGATATCGCTTTTGTTTATAACTTCCACATTTAATCGAATTGTGCAACGAAACTTTGCAGACAGTCGCGGATAGGCCTTTTCTACTGAAGTACCAAGTTTCAGAAGTGCAGCTCTTGTACTGGCGGAGATATGTCGATACAAACTGAATACGAAACACATCAACAAAATTTAGCGCGTTTTAAAGTTGATATCGCTTTTGTTTATAACTTCCACATTTATTCGAATTGTGCAACGAAACTTTGCAGACAGTCTCGAATAGGCCTTTACTACTGAAGTACCAAGTGTCAGAAGTGCAGCTCTTGTACTGCCGGAGATATGTCGATACAAACTGAATACGCAAAAAATCAACAAAATTTAGCGCGTTTTAAAGTTGATATCGCTTTTGTTTATAACTTCCACATTTATTCGAATTGTCCAACGAAACTTTGCAGACAGTCTCGAATAGGCCTTTTCTACTGAAACACAAAGGTTCAGAAGTGCAGCTCTTGTACTGCCGGAGATATGTCGATACAAACTGAATACGCAAAACATCAACAAAATTTAGCGCGTTTTAAAGTTGATATCGCTTTTGTTTATAACTTCCACATTTATTCGAATTGTGCAACGAAACTTTGCAGACCGTCTCGAATAGGCCTTTACTACTGAAGTACCAAGTTTCAGAAGTGCAGCTCTTGTACTGCCGGAGATATGTCGATACAAACTAGATACGCAAAACATCAACAAAATTTAGCGCGTTTTAAAGTTGATATCGCGTTTGTTTATAACTTCCACATTTATTCGAATTGTGCCACGAAACTTTGCAGACAGTCGCGGAGACACATGTTCTACTGAAGTACCAAGTTTCAGAAGTGCAGCTCTTGTACTGTCGGAGATATTTCGATACAAACTGAATACGCAAAACATCAACAAAATTTAGCGCGTTTTAAAGTTGATATCGCTTTTGTTTATAACTTCCACATTTATTCGAATTGTGCAACGAAACTTTGCACAGATTACCGGAGTCACATTTTCTACTGAAGTACCAAGTTTCGGAAGTGCAGCTCTTGTACTGCCGGAGATATGTCGATACAAACTGAATACGCAAAACATCAACAAAATTTAGCGCGTTTTAAAGTTGATATCGCTTTTGTTTATAACTTCCACATTTATTCGAATTGTGCAACGAAACTTTGCAGAGTTAAGCGGAGTCACATGTTCTACTGAAGTACCAAGTTTCAGAAGTGCAGCTCTTGTACTGTCGGAGATATGTCGATACAAACTGAATACGCAAAACATCAACAAAATTTAGCGCGTTTTAAAGTTGATATCGCTTTTGTTTATAACTTCCACATTTATTCGAATTGTGCAACGAAACTTTGCACAGATTAGCGGAGTCACATTTTCTACTGAAGTACCAAGTTTCAGAAGTGCAGCTCTTGTACTGCCGGAGATATGTCGATACAAACTGAATACGCAAAACATCAACAAAATTTAGCGCGTTTTAAAGTTGATATCGCTTTTGTTTATAACTTCCACATTTATTCGAATTGTGCAACGAAACTTTGCACAGATTAGCGGAGTCACATTTTCTACTGAAGTACCAAGTTTCGGAAGTGCAGCTCTTGTACTCTCGGAGATATGTCGATACAAACTGAATACGCAAAACATCAACAAAATTCAGCGCGTTTTAAAGTTGATATCGCTTTTGTTTATAACTTCCACATTTATTCGAATTGTGCAACGAAACTTTGCAGACAGTAACGGATAGGCCTTTTCTACTGAAGTACCAAGTTTCAGAAGTGCAACTCTTGTACTGGCGGAGATATGTCGATACAAACTGAATACGCAAACTATCAACAAAATTTAGTGCGATTAAAAGTGGATATCGCTTTTGTTTATAACTTCCACATTCCTTAGAATTGTGCAACGAAACTTTGCAGAGATAAGCGGAGTCACATGTTCTACTGAAGTACCAAGTTTCAGAAGTGCAGCTCTTGTACTGTCGGGGATATGTCGATACAAACTGAATACGCAAAACATCAACAAAATTTAGCGCGTTTTAAAGTTGATATCGCTTTTGTTTATAACTTCCACATTTATTCGAATTGTGCAACGAAACTTTGCAGAGATAAGCGGAGTCACATGTTCTACTGAAGTACCAAGTTTCAGAAGTGCAGCTCTTGTACTGTCGGAGATATGTCGATACAAACTGAATACGCAAAACATCAACAAAATTTAGCGCGTTTTAAAGTTGATATCGCTTTTGTTTATAACTTCCACATTTATTCGAATTGTGCAACGAAACTTTGCACAGATTAGCGGAGTCACATTTTCTACTGAAGTACCAAGTTTCGGAAGTGCAGCTCGTGTACTGCCGGAGATATGTCGATACAAACTGAATACGCAAAACATCAACAAAATTTAGCGCGTTTTAAAGTTGATATCGCTTTTGTTTATAACTTCCACATTTATTCGAATTGTGCAACGAAACTTTGCACAGATTAGCGGAGTCACATTTTCTACTGAAGTACCAAGTTTCGGAAGTGCAGCTCTTGTACTGTCGGAGATATGTCGATACAAACTGAATACGCAAAACATCAACAAAATTTAGCGCGTTTTAAAGTTGATATCGCTTTTGTTTATAACATCCACATTTATTCGAATTGTGCAACGAAACTTTGCAGACAGTCGCGGATAGGCCTTTTCTACTGAAGTACCAAGTTTAAGAAGTGCAGCTTTTGTACTGGCAGAGATATGTCGATACAAACTGAATACGCAAAACATCAACAAAATTTAGCGCGTTTTAAAGTTGATATCGCTTTTGTTTATACCTTCAACATTTATTCGAATTGTCCAACGAAACTTTGCAGACAGTCTCGAATAGGCCTTTTCTACTGAAGTACAAAGTTTCAGAAGTGCAGCTCTTGTACTGCCGGAGATATGTCGATACAAACTGAATACGCAAAACATCAACAAAATTTAGCGCGTTTTAAAGTTGATATCGCTTTTGTTTATAACTTCCACAGTTATTCGAATTGTGCAACGAAACTTTGCAGACCGTCTCGAATAGGCCTTTACTACTGAAGTACCAAGTTTCAGAAGTGCAGCTCTTGTACTGCCGGAGATATGTCGATACAAACTGGATACGCAAAACATCAACAAAATTTAGCGCGTTTTAAAGTTGATATCGCGTTTGTTTATAACTTCCACATTAATTCGAATTGTGCCACGAAACTTTGCAGACAGTCGCGGAGACACATGTTCTACTGAAGTACCCAGTTTCAGAAGTGCAGCTCTTGTACTGCCGGAGATATGTCGATACAAACTGAATACGCAAAACATCAACAAAATTTAGCGCGTTTTAAAGTTGATATCGCTTTTGTTTATAACTTCCACATTTATTCGAATTGTGCAACGAAACTTTGCAGACAGTCGCCGAAACACATGTTCTACTGAAGTACCAAGTTTCAGAAGTGCAGCTTTTGTACTGGCGGAGATATGTCGATACAAACTGAATACGCAAACTATCAACAAAATTTAGTGCGATTTAAAGTGGATATCGCTTTTGTTTATAACTTCCACATTCCTTAGAATTGTGCAACGAAACTTTGCAGAGATAAGCGGAGTCACATGTTCTACTGAAGTACCAAGTTTCAGAAGTGCAGCTCTTGTACTGTCGGAGATATGTCGATACAAACTGAATACGCAAAACATCAACAAAATTTAGCGCGTTTTAAAGTTGATATCGCTTTTGTTTATAACTTCCACATTTATTCGAATTGTGCAACGAAACTTTGCACAGATTAGCGGAGTCACATTTTCTACTGAAGTACCAAGTTTCGGAAGTGCAGCTCGTGTACTGCCGGAGATATGTCGATACAAACTGAATACGCAAAACATCAACAAAATTTAGCGCGTTTTAAAGTTGATATCGCTTTTGTTTATAACTTCCACATTTATTCGAATTGTGCAACGAAACTTTGCACAGATTAGCGGAGTCACATTTTCTACTGAAGTACCAAGTTTCGGAAGTGCAGCTCTTGTACTGCCGGAGATATGTCGATACAAACTGAATACGCAAAACATCAACAAAATTTAGCGCGTTTTAAAGTTGATATCGCTTTTGTTTATAACTTCCACATTTATTCGAATTGTGCAACGAAACTTTGCAGACAGTCGCGGATAGGCCTTTTCTACCGAAGTACCAAGTTTCAGAAGTGCAGCTTTTGTACTGGCGGAGATATGTCGATACAAACTGAATACGCAAAACATCAACAAAATTTAGCGCGTTTTAAATTTGATATCGCTTTTGTTTATAACTTCCACATTTATTCGAATTGTGCAACGAAACTTTGCAGACAGTCTCGAATAGGCCTTTTCTACTGAAATACCAAGTTTCAGAAGTGCAGCTCTTGTACTGCCGGAGATATGTCGATACAAACTGAATACGCCAAAAATCACCAAAATTTAGCGCGTTTTAAAGTTGATATCGCTTTTGTTTATACCTTCCACATTTATTCGAATTGTCCAACGAAACTTTGCAGACAGTCTCGAATAGGCCTTTTCTACTGAAGTACAAAGTTTCAGAAGTGCAGCTCTTGTACTGCCGGAGATATGTCGATACAAACTGAATACGCAAAACATCAACAAAATTTAGCGCGTTTTAAAGTTGATATCGCTTTTGTTTATAACTTCCACATTTATTCGAATTGTGCAACGAAACTTTGCAGACAGTCGCGGAGACACATGTTCTACTGAAGTACCCAGTTTCAGAAGTGCAGCTCTTGTACTGCCGGAGATATGTCGATACAAACTGAATACGCAAAACATCAACAAAATTTAGCGCGTTTTAAAGTTGATATCGCTTTTGTTTATAACTTCCACATTTATTCGAATTGTGCAACGAAACTTTGCAGACAGTCGCCAAGACACATGTTCTACTGAAGTACCAAGTTTCAGAAGTGCAGCTCTTGTACTGCCGGAGATATGTCGATACAAACTGAATACGCAAAACATCAACAAAATTTAGCGCGTTTTAAAGTTGATATCGCTTTTGTTTATAACTTCCACATTTAATCGAATTGTGCAACGAAACTTTGCAGACAGTCGCGGATAGGCCTTTTCTACTGAAGTACCAAGTTTCAGAAGTGCAGCTCTTGTACTGGCGGAGATATGTCGATACAAACTGAATACGAAACACATCAACAAAATTTAGCGCGTTTTAAAGTTGATATCGCTTTTGTTTATAACTTCCACATTTATTCGAATTGTGCAACGAAACTTTGCAGACAGTCTCGAATAGGCCTTTACTACTGAAGTACCAAGTGTCAGAAGTGCAGCTCTTGTACTGCCGGAGATATGTCGATACAAACTGAATACGCAAAAAATCAACAAAATTTAGCGCGTTTTAAAGTTGATATCGCTTTTGTTTATAACTTCCACATTTATTCGAATTGTCCAACGAAACTTTGCAGACAGTCTCGAATAGGCCTTTTCTACTGAAACACAAAGGTTCAGAAGTGCAGCTCTTGTACTGCCGGAGATATGTCGATACAAACTGAATACGCAAAACATCAACAAAATTTAGCGCGTTTTAAAGTTGATATCGCTTTTGTTTATAACTTCCACATTTATTCGAATTGTGCAACGAAACTTTGCAGACCGTCTCGAATAGGCCTTTACTACTGAAGTACCAAGTTTCAGAAGTGCAGCTCTTGTACTGCCGGAGATATGTCGATACAAACTGGATACGCAAAACATCAACAAAATTTAGCGCGTTTTAAAGTTGATATCGCGTTTGTTTATAACTTCCACATTTATTCGAATTGTGCCACGAAACTTTGCAGACAGTCGCGGAGACACATGTTCTACTGAAGTACCAAGTTTCAGAAGTGCAGCTCTTGTACTGTCGGAGATATGTCGATACAAACTGAATACGCAAAACATCAACAAAATTTAGCGCGTTTTAAAGTTGATATCGCTTTTGTTTATAACTTCCACATTTATTCGAATTGTGCAACGAAACTTTGCACAGATTACCGGAGTCACATTTTCTACTGAAGTACCAAGGTTCGGAAGTGCAGCTCTTGTACTGCCGGAGATATGTCGATACAAACTGAATACGCAAAACATCAACAAAATTTAGCGCGTTTTAAAGTTGATATCGCTTTTGTTTATACCTTCCACATTTATTCGAATTGTGCAACGAAACTTTGCAGAGATAAGCGGAGTCACATGTTCTACTGAAGTACCAAGTTTCAGAAGTGCAGCTCTTGTACTGTCGGAGATATGTCGATACAAACTGAATACGCAAAACATCAACAAAATTTAGCGCGTTTTAAAGTTGATATCGCTTTTGTTTATAACTTCCACATTTATTCGAATTGTGCAACGAAACTTTGCACAGATTAGCGGAGTCACATTTTCTACTGAAGTACCAAGTTTCAGAAGTGCAGCTCTTGTACTGCCGGAGATATGTCGATACAAACTGAATACGCAAAACATCAACAAAATTTAGCGCGTTTTAAAGTTGATATCGCTTTTGTTTATAACTTCCACATTTATTCGAATTGTGCAACGAAACTTTGCACAGATTAGCGGAGTCACATTTTCTACTGAAGTACCAAGTTTCGGAAGTGCAGCTCTTGTACTCTCGGAGATATGTCGATACAAACTGAATACGCAAAACATCAACAAAATTTAGCGCGTTTTAAAGTTGATATCGCTTTTGTTTATAACTTCCACATTTATTCGAATTGTGCAACGAAACTTTGCAGACAGTAACGGATAGGCCTTTTCTACTGAAGTACCAAGTTTCAGAAGTGCAACTCTTGTACTGGCGGAGATATGTCGATACAAACTGAATACGCAAACTATCAACAAAATTTAGTGCGATTAAAAGTGGATATCGCTTTTGTTTATAACTTCCACATTCCTTAGAATTGTGCAACGAAACTTTGCAGAGATAAGCGGAGTCACATGTTCTACTGAAGTACCAAGTTTCAGAAGTGCAGCTCTTGTACTGTCGGGGATATGTCGATACAAACTGAATACGCAAAACATCAACAAAATTTAGCGCGTTTTAAAGTTGATATCGCTTTTGTTTATAACTTCCACATTTATTCGAATTGTGCAAATAAACTTTGCACAGATAAGCGGAGTCACATGTTCTACTGAAGTACCAAGTTTCGGAAGTGCAGCTCTTGTACTGTCGGAGATATGTCGATACAAACTGAATACGCAAAACCTCAACAAAATTTAGCGCGTTTTAAAGTTGATATCGCTTTTGTTTATAACTTCTACATTTATTCGAATTGTGCAACGAAACTTTGCACAGATTAGCGGAGTCACATTTTCTACTGAAGTACCAAGTTTCGGAAGTGCAGCTCGTGTACTGCCGGAGATATGTCGATACAAACTGAATACGCAAAACATCAACAAAATTTAGCGCGTTTTAAAGTTGATATCGCTTTTGTTTATAACTTCCACATTTATTCGAATTGTGCAACGAAACTTTGCACAGATTAGCGGAGTCACATTTTCTACTGAAGTACCAAGTTTCGGAAGTGCAGCTCTTGTACTGTCGGAGATATGTCGATACAAACTGAATACGCAAAACATCAACAAAATTTAGCGCGTTTTAAAGTTGATATCGCTTTTGTTTATAACATCCACATTTATTCGAATTGTGCAACGAAACTTTGCAGACAGTCGCGGATAGGCCTTTTCTACTGAAGTACCAAGTTTAAGAAGTGCAGCTTTTGTACTGGCAGAGATATGTCGATACAAACTGAATACGCAAAACATCAACAAAATTTAGCGCGTTTTAAAGTTGATATCGCTTTTGTTTATACCTTCCACATTTATTCGAATTGTCCAACGAAACTTTGCAGACAGTCTCGAATAGGCCTTTTCTACTGAAGTACAAAGTTTCAGAAGTGCAGCTCTTGTACTGCCGGAGATATGTCGATACAAACTGAATACGCAAAACATCAACAAAATTTAGCGCGTTTTAAAGTTGATATCGCTTTTGTTTATAACTTCCACAGTTATTCGAATTGTGCAACGAAACTTTGCAGACCGTCTCGAATAGGCCTTTACTACTGAAGTACCAAGTTTCAGAAGTGCAGCTCTTGTACTGCCGGAGATATGTCGATACAAACTGGATACGCAAAACATCAACAAAATTTAGCGCGTTTTAAAGTTGATATCGCGTTTGTTTATAACTTCCACATTAATTCGAATTGTGCCACGAAACTTTGCAGACAGTCGCGGAGACACATGTTCTACTGAAGTACCCAGTTTCAGAAGTGCAGCTCTTGTACTGCCGGAGATATGTCGATACAAACTGAATACGCAAAACATCAACAAAATTTAGCGCGTTTTAAAGTTGATATCGCTTTTGTTTATAACTTCCACATTTATTCGAATTGTGCAACGAAACTTTGCAGACAGTCGCCGAGACACATGTTCTACTGAAGTACCAAGTTTCAGAAGTGCAGCTCTTGTACTGCCGGAGATATGTCGATACAAACTGAATACGCAAAACATCAACAAAATTTAGCGCGTTTTAAAGTTGATATCGCTGTTGTGTATAACTTCCACATTTATTCGAATTGTGCAACGAAACTTTGCAGACAGTCGCGGATAGGCCTTTTCTACTGAAGTACCAAGTTTCAGAAGTGCAGCTCTTGTACTGGCGGAGATATGTCGATACAAACTGAATACGCAAAACATCAACAAAATTTAGCGCGTTTTAAAGTTGATATCGCTTTTGTTTATAACTTCCACATTTATTCGAATTGTGCAACGAAACTTTGCACAGATTAGCGGAGTCACATTTTCTACTGAAGTACCAAGTTTCGGAAGTGCAGCTCTTGTACTGCCGGAGATATGTCGATACAAACTGAATACGCAAAACATCAACAAAATTTAGCGCGTTTTAAAGTTGATATCGCTTTTGTTTATAACTTCCACATTTATTCGAATTGTGCAACGAAACTTTGCAGAGATAAGCGGAGTCACATGTTCTACTGAAGTACCAAGTTTCAGAAGTGCAGCTCTTGTACTGTCGGAGATATGTCGATACAAACTGAATACGCAAAACATCAACAAAATTTAGCGCGTTTTAAAGTTGATATCGCTTTTGTTTATAACTTCCACATTTATTCGAATTGTGCAACGAAACTTTGCACAGATTAGCGGAGTCACATTTTCTACTGAAGTACCAAGTTTCGGAAGTGCAGCTCTTGTACTGCCGGAGATATGTCGATACAAACTGAATACGCAAAACATCAACAAAATTTAGCGCGTTTTAAAGTTGATATCGCTTTTGTTTATAACTTCCACATTTATTCGAATTGTGCAACGAAACTTTGCAGACAGTCGCCGAGACACATGTTCTACTGAAGTACCAAGTTTCAGAAGTGCAGCTCTTGTACTGCCGGAGATATGTCGATACAAACTGAATACGCAAAACATCAACAAAATTTAGCGCGTTTTAAAGTTGATATCGCTGTTGTGTATAACTTCCACATTTATTCGAATTGTGCAACGAAACTTTGCAGACAGTCGCGGATAGGCCTTTTCTACTGAAGTACCAAGTTTCAGAAGTGCAGCTCTTGTACTGGCGGAGATATGTCGATACAAACTGAATACGCAAAACATCAACAAAATTTAGCGCGTTTTAAAGTTGATATCGCTTTTGTTTATAACTTCCACATTTATTCGAATTGTGCAACGAAACTTTGCACAGATTAGCGGAGTCACATTTTCTACTGAAGTACCAAGTTTCGGAAGTGCAGCTCTTGTACTGCCGGAGATATGTCGATACAAACTGAATACGCAAAACATCAACAAAATTTAGCGCGTTTTAAAGTTGATATCGCTTTTGTTTATAACTTCCACATTTATTCGAATTGTGCAACGAAACTTTGCAGAGATAAGCGGAGTCACATGTTCTACTGAAGTACAAAGTTTCAGAAGTGCAGCTCTTGTACTGTCGGAGATATGTCGATACAAACTGAATACGCAAAACATCAACAAAATTTAGCGCGTTTTAAAGTTGATATCGCTTTTGTTTATAACTTCCACATTTATTCGAATTGTGCAACGAAACTTTGCACAGATTAGCGGAGTCACATTTTCTACTGAAGTACCAAGTTTCGGAAGTGGAGCTCTTGTACTGTCGGAGATATGTCGATACAAACTGAATACGCAAAACATCAACAAAATTTAGCGCGTTTTAAAGTTGATATCGCTTTTGTTTATAACTTCCACATTTATTCGAATTGTGCAACGAAACTTTGCACAGATTAGCGGAGTCACATTTTCTACTGAAGTACCAAGTTTCGGAAGTGCAGCTCTTGTACTCTCGGAGATATGTCGATACAAACTGAATACGCAAAACATCAACACAATTTAGCGCGTTTTAAAGTTGATATCGCTTTTGTTTATAACTTCCACATTTATTCGAATTGTGCAACGAAACTTTGCAGACAGTAACGGATAGGCCTTTTCTACTGAAGTACCAAGTTTCAGAAGTGCAGCTTTTGTACTGGCGGAGATATGTCGATACAAACTGAATACGCAAACTATCAACAAAATTTAGTGCGATTAAAAGTGGATATCGCTTTTGTTTATAACTTCCACATTCCTTAGAATTGTGCAACGAAACTTTGCAGAGATAAGCGGAGTCACATGGTCTACTGAAGTACCAAGTTTCAGAAGTGCAGCTCTTGTACTGGCGGAGATATGTCGATACAAACTGAATACGAAAAACATCAACAAAATTTAGCGCGTTTTAAAGTTGATATCGCTTTTGTTTATAACTTCCACATTTATTCGAATTGTGCAACGAAACTTTGCACAGATTAGCGGAGTCACATTTTCTACTGAAGTACCAAGTTTCGGAAGTGCAGCTCTTGTACTGCCGGAGATATGTCGATACAAACTGAATACGCAAAACATCAACAAAATTTAGCGCGTTTTAAAGTTGATATCGCTTTTGTTTATAACTTCCACATTTATTCGAATTGTGCAACGAAACTTTGCAGAGATAAGCGGAGTCACATGTTCTACTGAAGTACCAAGTTTCAGAAGTGCAGCTCTTGTACTGTCGGAGATATGTCGATACAAACTGAATACGCAAAACATCAACAAAATTTAGCGCGTTTTAAAGTTGATATCGCTTTTGTTCATAACTTCCACATTTATTCGAATTGTGCAACGAAACTTTGCACAGATTAGCGGAGTCACATTTTCTACTGAAGTACCAAGTTTCGGAAGTGCAGCTCTTGTACTGCCGGAGATATGTCGATACAAACTGAATACGCAAAACATCAACAAAATTTAGCGCGTTTTAAAGTTGATATCGCTTTTGTTTATAACTTCCACATTTATTCGAATTGTGCAACGAAACTTTGCACAGATTAGCGGAGTCACATTTTCTACTGAAGTACCAAGTTTCGGAAGTGCAGCTCTTGTACTCTCGGAGATATGTCGATACAAACTGAATACGCAAAACATCAACAAAATTTAGCGCGTTTTAAAGTTGATATCGCTTTTGTTTATAACTTCCACATTTATTCGAATTGTGCAACGAAACTTTGCAGACAGTAACGGATAGGCCTTTTCTACTGAAGTACCAAGTTTCAGAAGTGCAGCTTTTGTACTGGCGGAGATATGTCGATACAAACTGAATACGCAAACTATCAACAAAATTTAGTGCGATTAAAAGTGGATATCGCTTTTGTTTATAACTTCCACATTCCTTAGAATTGTGCAACGAAACTTTGCAGAGATAAGCGGAGTCACATGTTCTACTGAAGTACCAAGTTTCAGAAGTGCAGCTCTTGTACTGTCGGAGATATGTCGATACAAACTGAATACGCAAAACATCAACAAAATTTAGCGCGTTTTAAAGTTGATATCGCTTTTGTTTATAACTTCCACATTTATTCGAATTGTGCAAATAAACTTTGCACAGATAAGCGGAGTCACATGTTCTACTGAAGTACCAAGTTTCGGAAGTGCAGCTCTTGTACTGTCGGAGATATGTCGATACAAACTGAATACGCAAAACCTCAACAAAATTTAGCGCGTTTTAAAGTTGATATCGCTTGTGTTTATAACTTCTACATTTATTCGAATTGTGCAACGAAACTTTGCACAGATTAGCGGAGTCACATTTTCTACTGAAGTACCAAGTTTCGGAAGTGCAGCTCGTGTACTGCCGGAGATATGTCGATACAAACTGAATACGCAAAACATCAACAAAATTTAGCGCGTTTTAAAGTTGATATCGCTTTTGTTTATAACTTCCACATTTATTCGAATTGTGCAACGAAACTTTGCACAGATTAGCGGAGTCACATTTTCTACTGAAGTACCAAGTTTCGGAAGTGCAGCTCTTGTACTGTCGGAGATATGTCGATACAAACTGAATACGCAAAACATCAACAAAATTTAGCGCGTTTTAAAGTTGATATCGCTTTTGTTTATACCTTCCACATTTATTCGAATTGTCCAACGAAACTTTGCAGACAGTCTCGAATAGGCCTTTTCTACTGAAGTACAAAGTTTCAGAAGTGCAGCTCTTGTACTGCCGGAGATATGTCGATACAAACTGAATACGCAAAACATCAACAAAATTTAGCGCGTTTTAAAGTTGATATCGCTTTTGTTTATAACTTCCACATTTATTCGAATTGTGCAACGAAACTTTGCAGACCGTCTCGAATAGGCCTTTACTACTGAAGTACCAAGTTTCAGAAGTGCAGCTCTTGTACTGCCGGAGATATGTCGATACAAACTGGATACGCAAAACATCAACAAAATTTAGCGCGTTTTAAAGTTGATATCGCGTTTGTTTATAACTTCCACATTAATTCGAATTGTGCCACGAAACTTTGCAGACAGTCGCGGAGACACATGTTCTACTGAAGTACCCAGTTTCAGAAGTGCAGCTCTTGTACTGCCGGAGATATGTCGATACAAACTGAATACGCAAAACATCAACAAAATTTAGCGCGTTTTAAAGTTGATATCGCTTTTGTTTATAACTTCCACATTTATTCGAATTGTGCAACGAAACTTTGCAGACAGTCGCCGAGACACATGTTCTACTGAAGTACCAAGTTTCAGAAGTGCAGCTTTTGTACTGCCGGAGATATGTCGATACAAACTGAATACGCAAAACATCAACAAAATTTAGCGCGTTTTAAAGTTGATATCGCTGTTGTTTATAACTTCCACATTTATTCGAATTGTGCAACGAAACTTTGCAGGCAGTCGCGGATAGGCCTTTTCTACTGAAGTACCAAGTTTCAGAAGTGCAGCTCTTGTACTGGCGGAGATATGTCGATACAAACTGAATACGAAAAACATCAACAAAATTTAGCGCGTTTTAAAGTTGATATCGCTTTTGTTTATAACTTCCACATTTATTCGAATTGTGCAACGAAACTTTGCAGACAGTCTCGAATAGGCCTTTACTACTGAAGTACCAAGTGTCAGAAGTGCAGCTCTTGTACTGCCGGAGATATGTCGATACAAACTGAATACGCAAAAAATCAACAAAATTTAGCGCGTTTTAAAGTTGATATCGCTTTTGTTTATACCTTCCACATTTATTCGAATTGTCCAACGAAACTTTGCAGACAGTCTCGAATAGGCCTTTTCTACTGAAGTACAAAGTTTCAGAAGTGCAGCTCTTGTACTGCCGGAGATATGTCGATACAAACTGAATACGCAAAACATCAACAAAATTTAGCGCGTTTTAAAGTTGATATCGCTTTTGTTTATAACTTCCACATTTATTCGAATTGTGCAACGAAACTTTGCAGACCGTCTCGAATAGGCCTTTACTACTGAAGTACCAAGTTTCAGAAGTGCAGCTCTTGTACTGCCGGAGATATGTCGATACACACTGGATACGCAAAACATCAACAAAATTTAGCGCGTTTTAAAGTTGATATCGCGTTTGTTTATAACTTCCACATTTATTCGAATTGTGCCACGAAACTTTGCAGACAGTCGCGGAGACACATGTTCTACTGAAGTACCCAGTTTCAGAAGTGCAGCTCTTGTACTGCCGGAGATATGTCGATACAAACTGAATACGCAAAACATCAACAAAATTTAGCGCGTTTTAAAGTTGATATCGCTTTTGTTTATAACTTCCACATTTATTCGAATTGTGCAACGAAACTTTGCAGACAGTCGCCGAGACACATGTTCTACTGCAGTACCAAGTTTCAGAAGTGCAGCTCTTGTACTGCCGGAGATATGTCGATACAAACTGAATACGCAAAACATCAACAGAATTTAGCGCGTTTTAAAGTTGATATCACTTTTGTTTATAACTTCCACATTCTTTAGAATTGTGCAACGAAACTTTGCAGACAGTCGCGGAGACACATGTTCTACTGAAGTACCAAGTTTCAGAAGTGCAGCTCTTGTACTGCCGGAGATATGTCGATACAAACTGAATACGTAAAACATCAACAAAATTTAGCGCGTTTTAAAATTGATATCGCTTTTGTTTATAACTTCCACATTTATTCGAATTGTGCAACGAAACTTTGCAGACAGTCTAGAATAGGCCTTTACTACTAAAGTACCAAGTGTCAGAAGTGCAGCTCTTGTACTGCCGGAGATATGTCGATACAAACTGAATACGCAAAACATCAACAAAATTTAGCGCGTTTTAAAGTTGATATCGCTTTTGTTTATAACTTCCACATTTATTCGAATTGTGCAACGAAACTTTGCAGACAGTCGCGGAGACACATGTTCTACTGTAGTACCAAGTTTCAGAAGTGCAGCTCTTGTACTGCCGGAGATATGTCGATACAAACTGAATACGCAAAACATCAACAAAATTTAGCGCGTTTTAAAGTTGATATCGCTTTTGTTTATAACTTCCACATTTATTCGAATTGTGCAACGAAACTTTGCAGACAGTCGCGGAGACACATGTTCTACTTAAGTACCAAGTTTCAGAAGTGCAGCTCTTGTACTGCCGGAGATATGTCGATACAAACTGAATACGCAAAACATCAACAAAATTTAGCGCGTTTTAAAGTTGATATCGCTTTTGTTTATAACTTCCACATTTATTCGAATTGTGCAACGAAACTTTGCATATGTTCGCGGAGACACATGTTGTACTGAAGTACCAAGTTTCAGAAGTGCAGCTCTTGTACTGCCGGAGATATGTCGATACAAACTGAATACGAAAAACATCAACAAAATTTAGCGCGTTTTAAAGTTGATATCGCTTTTGTTTATAACTTCCACATTTATTCGAATTGTGCAACGAAACTTTGCAGACAGTCTCGAATAGGCCTTTACTACTGAAGTACCAAGTGTCAGAAGTGCAGCTCTTGTACTGCCGGAGATATGTCGATACAAACTGAATACGCAAAACATCAACAAAATTTAGCGCGTTTTAAAGTTGATATCGCTTTTGTTTATAACTTCCACATTTATTCGCATTGTGCAACAAAACTTTGCAGACAGTCGCGGAGACACATGTTCTACTGTAGTACCAAGTTTCAGAAGTGCAGCTCTTGTACTGCCGGAGATATGTCGATACAAACTGAATACGCAAAACATCAACAAAATTTAGCGCGTTTTAAAGTTAATATCGCTTTTGTTTATAACTTCCACATTTATTTGAATTGTGCAACGAAACTTTGCAGATAGTCGCGGAGACACATGTTCTACTGAAGTACCAAGTTTCAGAAGTGCAGCTCTTGTACTGCCGGAGATATGTCGATACAAACTGAATACGAAAAACATCAACAAAATTTAGCGCGTTTTAAAGTTGATATCGCTTTTGTTTATAACTTCCACATTTATTCGAATTGTGCAACGAAACTTTGCAGACAGTCGCGCAGACACATGTTATACTGAAGTACCAAGTTTAAGAAGTGCAGCTCTTGTACTGCCGGAGATATGTCGATACAAACTGAATACGCAAAACATCAACAAAATTTAGCGCGTTTTAAATTTGATATCGCTTTTGTTTATAACTTCCACATTTATTCGAATTGTGCAACGAAACTTTGCAGACAGTCTCGAATAGGCCTTTTCTACTGAAGTACCAAGTTTCAGAAGTGCAGCTCTTGTACTGCCGGAGATATGTCGATACAAACTGAATACGCAAAAAATCAACAAAATTTAGCGCGTTTTAAAGTTGATATCGCTTTTGTTTATACCTTCCACATTTATTCGAATTGTCCAACGAAACTTTGCAGACAGTCTCGAATAGGCCTTTTCTACTGAAGTACAAAGTTTCAGAAGTGCAGCTCTTGTACTGCCGGAGATATGTCGATACAAACTGAATACGCAAAACATCAACAAAATTTAGCGCGTTTTAAAGTTGATATCGCTTTTGTTTATAACTTCCACATTTATTCGAATTGTGCAACGAAACTTTGCAGACCGTCTCGAATAGGCCTTTACTACTGAAGTACCAAGTTTCAGAAGTGCAGCTCTTGTACTGCCGGAGATATGTCGATACAAACTGGATACGCAAAACATCAACAAAATTTAGCGCGTTTTAAAGTTGATATCGCGTTTGTTTATAACTTCCACATTTATTCGAATAGTGCCACCAAACTTTGCAGACAGTCGCGGAGACACATGTTCTACTGAAGTACCCAGTTTCAGAAGTGCAGCTCTTGTACTGCCGGAGATATGTCGATACAAACTGAATACGCAAAACATCAACAAAATTTAGCGCGTTTTAAAGTTGATATCGCTTTTGTTTATAACTTCCACATTTATTCGAATTGTGCAACGAAACTTTGCAGACAGTCGCCAAGACACATGTTCTACTGAAGTACCAAGTTTCAGAAGTGCAGCTCTTGTACTGCCGGAGATATGTCGATACCAACTGAATACGCAAAACATCAACAAAATTTAGCGCGTTTTAAAGTTGATATCGCTTTTGTTTATAACTTCCACATTTATTCGAATTGTGCAACGAAACTTTGCAGACCGTCTCGAATAGGCCTTTACTACTGAAGTACCAAGTTTCAGAAGTGCAGCTCTTGTACTGCCGGAGATATGTCGATACAAACTGGATACGCAAAACATCAACAAAATTTAGCGCGTTTTAAAGTTGATATCGCGTTTGTTTATAACTTCCACATTTATTCGAATTGTGCCACCAAACTTTGCAGACAGTCGCGGAGACACATGTTCTACTGAAGTACCCAGTTTCAGAAGTGCAGCTCTTGTACTGCCGGAGATATGTCGATACAAACTGAATACGCAAAACATCAACAAAATTTAGCGCGTTTTAAAGTTGATATCGCTTTTGTTTATAACTTCCACATTTATTCGAATTGTGCAACGAAACTTTGCAGACAGTCGCCAAGACACATGTTCTACTGAAGTACCAAGTTTCAGAAGTGCAGCTCTTGTACTGCCGGAGATATGTCGATACAAACTGAATACGCAAAACATCAACAAAATTTAGCGCGTTTTAAAGTTGATATCGCTTTTGTTTATAACTTCCCCATTTATTCCAATTGTGCAACGAAACTTTGCAGACCGTCTCGAATAGGCCTTTACTACTGAAGTACCAAGTTTCAGAAGTGCAGCTCTTGTACTGCCGGAGATATGTCGATACAAACTGAATACGCAAAACATCAACAAAATTTAGCGCGTTTTAAAGTTGATATCGCGTTTGTTTATAACTTCCACATTTATTCGAATTGTGCCACGAAACTTTGCAGACAGTCGCGGAGACACATTTCCTACTGAAGTACCCAGTTTCAGAAGTGCAGCTCTTGTACTGCCGGAGATATGTCGATACAAACTGAATACGCAAAACATCAACAAAATTTAGCGCGTTTTAAAGTTGATATCGCTTTTGTTTATAACTTCCACATTTATTGGAATTGTGCAACGAAACTTTGCAGACAGTCGCCGAGACACATGTTCTACTGAAGTACCAAGTTTCAGAAGTGCAGCTCTTGTACTGCCGGAGATATGTCGATACAAACTGAATACGCAAAACATCAACAAAATTTAGCGCGTTTTAAAGTTGATATCGCTTTTGTTTATAACTTCCACATTTATTCGAATTGTGCAACGAAACTTTGCAGACAGTCGCGGAGACACATGTTCTACTGAAGTACCAAGTTTCAGAAGTGCAGCTCTTGTACTGCCGGAGATATGTCGATACAAACTGAATACGTAAAACATCAACAAAATTTAGCGCGTTTTAAAGTTGATATCGCTTTTGTTTATAATATCCACATTTATTTGAATTGTGCAACGAAACTTTGCCGATAGTCGCGGAGACACATGTTCTACTGGAGTACCAAGTTTAAGAAGTGCAGCTCTTTTACTGCCGGAGATATGTCGATACAAACTGAATACGAAAAACATCAACAAAATTTAGCGCGTTTTAAAGTTGATATCGCTTTTGTTTATAACTTTCTACATTTATTCGAATTGTGCCACGAAACTTTGCAGACAGTCGCGGAGACACATGTTCTACTGTAGTACCAAGTTTCAGAAGTGCAGCTCTTGTACTGCCGGAGATATGTCGATACAAACTGAATACGCAAAACATCAACAAAATTTAGCGCGTTTTAAAGTTGATATCGCTTTTGTTTATAACTTCCACATTTATTCGAATTGTGCAACGAAACTTTGCAGACAGTCGCGGAGGCAGATGTTCTACTGAAGTACCAAGTTTCAGAAGTGCAGCTGTTGTACTGCCGGAGATATGTCGATACAAACTGAATACGCAAAACATCAACAAAATTTAGCGCGTTTTAAAGTTGATATCGCTTTTGTTTATAACTTCCACATTTATTCGAATTGTGCAACGAAACTTTGCATATGTTCGCGGAGACACATGTTCTACTGAAGTACCAAGTTTCAGAAGTGCAGCTCTTGTACTGCCGGGGATATGTCGATACAAACTAAATACGAAAAAGATCAACAAAATTTAGCGCGTTTTAAAGTTGATATCGCTTTTGTGTATAACTTCCACATTTATTCGAATTGTGCAACGAAACTTTGCAGACAGTCTCGAATAAGCCTTTACTACTGAAGTACTAAGTGTCAGAAGTGCAGCTCTTGTACTGCCGGAGATATGTCGATACAAACTGAATACGCAAAACATCAACAAAATTTAGCGCGTTTTAAAGTTGATATCGCTTTTGTTTATAACTTCCACATTTATTCGCATTGTGCAACAAAACTTTGCAGACAGTCGCGGAGACACATGTTCTACTGTACTACCAAGTTTCAGAAGTGCAGCTCTTGTACTGCCGGAGATATGTCGATACAAACTGAATACGCAAAACATCAACAAAATTTAGCGCGTTTTAAAGTTGATATCGCTTTTATTTTAACTTCCACATTTATTCGAATTGTGCAACGAAACCTTGCAGACAGTCGCGGAAACACATGTTCTACTGAAGTACCAAGTTTCAGAAGTGCAGCTCTTGTACTGCCGGAGATATGTCGATACAAACTGAATACGCAAAACATCAACAAAATTTAGCGCGTTTTAAAGTTGATATCGCTTTTGTTTATAACTTCCACATTTATTTGAATTGTGCAACGAAACTTTGCAGATAGTCGCGGAGACACATGTTCTACTGAAGTACCAAGTTTCAGAAGTGCAGCTCTTGTACTGGCGGAGATATGTCGATACAAACTGATTACGAAAAACATCAACAAAATTTAGCGCGTTTTAAAGTTGATATCGCTTTTGTTTATAACTTCCACATTTATTCGAATTGTGCAACGAAACTTTGCAGACAGTCGCGGAGACACAGGTTATACTGAAGTACCAAGTTTGAGAAGTGCAGCTCTTGTACTGCCGGAGATATGTCGATACAAACTGAATACGCAAAACATCAACAAAATTTAGCGCGTTTTAAATTTGATATCGCTTTTGTTTATAATTTCCACATTTATTCGAATTGTGCAACGAAACTTTGCAGACAGTCTCGAATAGGCCTTTACTACTGAAGTACCAAGTTTCAGAAGTGCAGCTCTTGTACTGCCGGAGATATGTCGATACAAACTGAATACGCAAAACATCAACAAAATTTAGCGCGTTTTAAAGTTGATATCGCTTTTGTTTATAACTTCCACATTTATTCGAATTGTGCAACGAAACTTTGCAGACCGTCTCAAATAGGCCTTTACTATTCAAGTACCAAGTGTCAGAAGTGCAGCTCTTGTACTGCCGGAGATATGTCGATACAAACTGTATACGCAAAACATCAACAAAATTTAGCGCGTTTTAAAGTTGATATCGCGTTTGTTTATAACTTCCACATTTATTCGAATTGTGCCACGAAACTTTGCAGACAGTCGCGGAGGCACATGTTCTACTGAAGTACCCAGTTTCAGAAGTGCAGCTCTTGTACTGCCGGAGATATGTCGATACAAACTGAATACGCAAAACATCAACAAAATTTAGCGCGTTTTAAAGTTGATATCGCTTTTGTTTATAACTTTCACATTTATTCGAATTGTGCAACGAAACTTTGCAGACAGTCGCGGAGACACATGTTCTACTGAAGTACCAAGTTTCAGAAGTGCAGCTCTTGTACTGCCGGAGATGTGTCGATACAAACTGAATACGTAAAACATCAACAAAATTTAGCGCGTTTTAAAGTTGATATCGCTTTTGTTTATAACTTCCACATTTATTCGAATTGTGCAACGAAACTTTGCAGACAGCCTCGAATAGGCCTTTACTACTGAAGTACCAAGTGTAAGAAGTGCAGCTCTTGTACTGCCGGAGATATGTCGATACAAACTGAATACGCAAAACATCAACAAAATTTAGCGCGTTTTAAAGTTGATATCGCTTTTGTTTATAACTTCCACATTTATTCGAATTGTGCAACGAAACTTTGCAGACCGTCTCGAATAGGCCTTTACTATTGAAGTACCAAGTGTCAGAAGTGCAGCTCTTGTACTGCCGGAGATATGTCGATACAAACTGTATACGCAAAACATCAACAAAATTTAGCGCGTTTTAAAGTTGATATCGCGTTTGTTTATAACTTCCACATTTATTCGAATTGTGCCACGAAACTTTGCAGACAGTCGCGGAGGCACATGTTCTACTGAAGTACCCAGTTTCAGAAGTGCAGCTCTTGTACTGCCGGAGATATGTCGATACAAACTGAATACGCAAAACATCAACAAAATTTAGCGCGTTTTAAAGTTGATATCGCTTTTGTTTATAACTTTCACATTTATTCGAATTGTGCAACGAAACTTTGCAGACAGTCGCGGAGACACATGTTCTACTGAAGTACCAAGTTTCAGAAGTGCAGCTCTTGTACTGCCGGAGATATGTCGATACAAACTGAATACGTAAAACATCAACAAAATTTAGCGCGTTTTAAAGTTGATATCGCTTTTGTTTATAACTTCCACATTTATTCGAATTGTGCAACGAAACTTTGCAGACAGCCTCGAATAGGCCTTTACTACTGAAGTACCAAGTGTAAGAAGTGCAGCTCTTGTACTGCCGGAGATATGTCGATACAAACTGAATACGCAAAACATCAACAAAATTTAGCGCGTTTTAAAGTTGATATCGCTTTTGTTTATAACTTCCACATTTATTCGAATTGTGCAACGAAACTTTGCAGACAGTCGCGGAGACAGATGTTCTACTGAAGTACCAAGTTTAAGAAGTGCAGCTCTTGTACTGCCGGAGATATGCTGATACAAACTGAATACGTAAAACATCAACAAAATTTAGCGCGTTTTAAAGTTGATATCGCTTTTGTTTATAACTTCCACATTTATTCGCATTGTGCAACAAA
>CAUVYP010000219.1:2500-108185 GCA_963556195.1 Sepiola atlantica | reverse complement strand
TAATTTTTCGCTTGTTGTAAAAAAATATTATTTAAAATAAAAATTTTACCTTGGTTTTTGTAAAAAAAAAAATTATTTAAAATAAAAAATTTCCCTTAGGTTTTGCTAAAAAAAAATTATTTAAAATAAAAAAATTTCGCTTGTTTTTGTAAAAAAATATTTAAATTAAAAATGTTTCCCTTGGTTTTTGTAATAGAAATATTATTTAAAATAAAAATTTTCCATTGGGTTTTGTAAAAAAAAAATTATTTAAAATAAAAAATTTCCTTGTTTTTGGAAAAAATAAATAAATAAATAAAAAATTTCGCTTGTTTTTTAAAATAATTTTACTTAAAATAAAAGTTCCCTGCTTTTCCATAACACCTATTTCCTAACCCTAACCCAAACCCTAACCTTAAATCAGAACATAGTTGAATGATAATACATTTCACAAAATGAGCGATCCTGAAAATGTATTAAATATTTATATTTTTGCTTTGTATGCAACAACATTTAAAAAACTAAGTAAATATGTTATTGTTAAAGTTTGTGCATAGGAATACCACCATAACTGTTACATAACTCCCTCCCTGCTCCCTGTTTCCCAGACTCTACTGACATGCAGTAACTTAAAACTAATGTATTACAGCTAAATGATACAAAGCTTTTATATTTCTGTTGATAACATCTCTTCTTTTTTTACAGATTGAGACTATCATAGAAAATCATTTTCAAATCTGTCAAACAATGGATGAGGAAAAGTCTAAAGTATTTTTTTGAGAATTGCTGACTAATTTTTCCAGTATTTCCAGAGAAGCCATAATCTAGGAAAACAAAATGCAGCAGCCAACTGGAGAGAGTTCATCATTTTCTTGTGAAACATGTGAATCTTCATTTTCCCAGAAATCCTTTTTAACAAGACACATGCGATTACACGTTGGTAAAAAAACATATTCTTGTGAAATTTGTGAATCTGTGTTTTCAAATAATTCCGGTTTAACAAAACACAGGCGAATACACACAGGCGAAAAACCATATTCGTGTGAAGTTTGTGGATCTTCCTTTTCACAAAATTCAAGTTTGGAAAAGCACATTCGCAGTCACACGGGAGAGAAACCATATTCTTGTAAAGTTTGTGGATCTTCATTTTCAGTGAATTACAGTCTAAAAAAGCACATGCGCATACACACAGGAGAGAAACCATATTCTTGCAAATTTTGTGGATCTAATTTTTCAAGGAATTCAAGTTTAACAGAACACATGCGAATACACACCGGAGAGAAACCATATTCGTGCAAAGTTTGTGGGGCTGCTTTTTCAAGGAATTCCAGTTTAACGGAACATATACGAATACATACAGGAGAGAAACCATATTCTTGTAATGTCTGTGAATCTGCATTTTCAGAAAATTCTAATTTAATAAAGCATATGCGGATACACACGGGAGAGAAACCATATCAGTGCAAAGTTTGTGGATCTGCTTTTTCAAGGAATTCTAGTTTGACAGAACACATACGCACACACACGGGAGAGAAACCATATTCTTGTGAAGTTTGTGGAACTGCATTTTCCCAAAATTCAATTTTGAAAACTCACATGAAAGTTCACACGCGATAGAAAGTATAGTTTTATAAAAAATGTTAACTTTATTTTGTTGAAATTTAACTTTTTAAAAAAATTCAAGATTTCATTATTAATCGTCTAAATAGTTTCTATAATTTGTTTATTGAACTATTGACCTCTGGAGCCAATCAATATTCAAATTTTCATTATCAGTAGTCTAAATAGTTTATAGAATTTTTTTATTTGTATTTTTTTTGTCATTTCAGTATGGAAACTGACTTGCCAATATACACATGAGAAAAAGTCTTTGTCATTTTTTTTCTTTATTTTTTCTTTTTTTTCTATTGAACTATTGACCTCTGGAGCCAATATTTCTTTTTCAGGATGTTTTATTTTATAAGTAACCATTGTATGCTAACACAATCTATTAAGATCTAGTAAAAAGGTATGTTACATTTAAATAGTATACAAAAATGTCTTTTCTAACTTTAAAAGCACCTAGTAATACATAGATGAGAAAAAAATTAAATTAAGAAAAAATAATTATATTAAGGGAAAAAAAATTAAAGTAAGGAAAAAAAAATAATTAAATTAAGGAAAAGAAAATTAAATGAAGGAAAAAAATTAAATTAAGGGAAAAAAAATTAAATTAAAGAAAAAAAAAAATGAAATTAAAAAAAAAAATTAAATTAAATTTTTATAATCACTAACTTATTTTTATCAATAACTAAAATAATAGTATTGTCATTAAGACGATTGCGTGCATAAAAAAAATTAAATAAAAAAAAATATTACAAAAAAAATTTTTTTTTAAATTAAATTAAGAAAAAAAAAAATTAAAGTAAGGAAAAAAAAAATTAAATTAAGGAAAAAAAAATTAAATTAATGTTTTATAATCACTTTAACTCATTTTATCAATAATTGAAATAATAGTATTGTCATTAAGACGATTGTGTGCATAAAAAGAGACAAATTGTAAATGAATATGTAAATCTTGATGTTTTTTTAAGCAATTCAAATGCAAGAATACTTTTGAAATATCAAAAAAGTAGGGTAAAACTGTATAACACAGACCCCCACCAAACATACGGAAGTGCTAATAGAATTCCTCATCAATCTGAGTATATTTGTGAATATTTGCTTAGAAAAGAACACGAAAAAGTTTTTACTGCATTAGTAAATAAAATCAACAATTTGTATCCAGTTTAAATTTAGGTGTTTTTTTTTTGTTTGTTTTTTATTGATAGACTTTTAATTTTTACAGAGATTAGAAAGTTGACCTTGGCTTTACTTTCAGCAGCCTCGTAACTCTCGCTTCCCTTATTTTGTCCTTTAGTCCTCACATTCCATGAGCGATGTTTCTGACAAAGGGGGAAGAATTGCTGTTTTCTGGGTCAGAATCTATCCATCTAAAAACTCATCATTGGCTAGCTTTTGACCTTTAAGTGATATTTCTTTTAACTTTTTGCATAAAGTGGCTTCATGCCTTGTCTGGAGCGATTTCCATAAAAAAGTACCCACTGTTGTTTGGGTTTTTATATATACGTGCAAAATGTGGAGGTTAATAATTCGGCATTTCTGATTCGATAAAAGAAGTTGCTAATCGAGATCTTGTCCAATCGAGAGTCGATAATTTTTAAACAATTTTTGCATCTCACCCAAAACTCTACACGTATTTTCAGCAGCATAGATTAATACTAATACTTCAATGCATCCATTTAAATGTCATTGCTATAGTATGTTATATAACTCTCTCCCTGCTCCCTGTTTCCCTGACTCTACTGACATGCAGGAACTTAAAACTAATGTATTACAGTTAAATGATACAAAGCTTTTATATTTCTGTTGATAACATCTCTTCTTTTTTTTACAGATTGAGACTATCATAGAAAATCATTTTTTAATCTGTCAAACAATGGATGAGGAAAAGTCTAAAGTATTTTTTTGAGAATTGCTGACTAATTTTTCCAGTATTTCCAGAGAAGCCATAATCTAGGAAAAGAAAATGCAGCAGCCAACTGGAGAGAGTTCATCATTTTCTTGTGAAACATGTGAATCTTCATTTTCCCAGAAATCCTTTTTGACAAGACACATGCGATTACACGTGGGTAAAAAAACATATTCTTGTGAAATTTGTGAATCTGTGTTTTCAAATAATTCCGGTTTAACAAACCACAGGCGAATACACACAGGCGAAAAACCATATTCGTGTGAAGTTTGTGGATCTTCCTTTTCACAAAATTCAAGTTTGGAAAAGCACATTCGCAGTCACACGGGAGAGAAACCAT
The DNA here is from genome assembly GCA_963556195.1 of Sepiola atlantica. Taxonomy (NCBI): domain Eukaryota; kingdom Metazoa; phylum Mollusca; class Cephalopoda; order Sepiida; family Sepiolidae; genus Sepiola; species Sepiola atlantica. The sequence goes on along the minus strand of CAUVYP010000219.1, from coordinate 104,355 downwards.
ATGCTTGTAATGTCTGTGAATCTGCATTTTCAGAAAATTCTAATTTAATAAAGCATATGCGGATACACACAGGAGAGAAACCATATTCGTGCAAAGTTTGTGGATCTGCTTTTTCAAGGAATTCTAGTTTGACAGAACACATACGAACACACACAGGAAAGAAACCATATTCTTGCAAATTTTGTGGATCTGATTTTTCAAGGAAATCTAGTTTGACAGAACACATACGAACACACACAGGAGAGAAACCATATTCTTGCAAATTTTGTGGATCTGATTTTTCAAGGAATTCAAGTTTAACAGAACACATGCGAATACACACCGGAGAGAAACCATATTCGTGCAAAGTTTGTGGGGCTGCTTTTTCAAGGAATTCCAATTTAACAGAACATATACGAATACATACAGGAGAGAAACCATATTCGTGTAATGTCTGTGAATCTGCATTTTCAGAAAATTCTAATTTAATAAAGCATATGCGGATACACACAGGAGAGAAACCGTATTCGTGCAAAGTTTGTGGATCTGCTTTTTCAAGGAATTCTAGTTTGACAGAACACATACGAACACACACAGGAGAGAAACCATATTCTTGTGAAGTTTGTGGAACTGCGTTTTCCCAAAATTCAATTTTGAAAACTCACATGAAAGTTCACACGCGATAGAAAGTATAGTTTTATAAAAATTGTTAACTTTATTTTGTTGGAATTTGACTTTTTAAAAAAATTCAAGATTTCATTATTAATAGTCTAAATAGTTTCTATAATTTGTTTATTGAACTATTGACCTCTGGAGCCAATATTACTTTTTCAGGATGTTTTATTTTATAAGTAACCATTGTATGCTAACACAATATATTAAGATCTAGTAAAAAGGTATGTTACATTTAAATAGTATACAAAAATGTATTTTCTAACTTAAAAAGCACCTAGTAATACATAGATGAGAAAAAAATAAAATTAAGAAAAAAAAATTAAATTGAGGAAGAAAAAAATTAAATTAAGGAAAAAAAATTAAAATAAGGGAAAAAAAATAAAATTAATGAAAAAAAAAATTAAATTAAGGAAAAAATATTCAAATTTACATTATCAGTAGTCTAAATAGTTTATAGAATTTGTTTATTTGTATTTTTTTGTCATTTCAGTATGAAAACTGACTTGCTAATATACACATGAGAAAAAGTCTTTGTCATTTTTTTTCTTTATTTTTGCTTTTTTCTATTGACCTCTGGAGCCAATATTACTTTTTCAGGATGTTTTATTTTATAAGTAACCATTGTATGCTAACACAATCTATTAAGATCTAGTAAAAAGGTATGTTACATTTTTATAGTATACGAAATGTCTTTTCTAACTTAAAAAGCACCTAGGAATACATAGATGAGAAAAAATGAATAATTTATTGTTAAATATGTAAATCTTGATGTTTTTCAAATGCAAGCATATATTTGAAATAATATTACACAGACCCCCACCAAACAAACGGAAGCGCCTAGGAATACATAGATGAGAAAAAATTAAATTAAGAAAAAGAAAATTAAATTAAGGAAAAGAAAATTAAATTAAGGAAAATAAAAATTAAATTAAGGGGAAAAAAAATTAAATTAAGGAAAAAAAAAAATTTAATTAAGGAATAAAAAAATTAAATTATGTTTTATAATCACTTTAACTTATTTTTATCAATAACTAAAATAATAGTATTGTCATTAAGACGATTGCGTGCATAAAAAAAAATTAAATAAAAAAAAAATATAAAAAAAAATATTACTTTTCAATGCATCCATTTAAATGTCATTGCTCTACTCGCTACTACTGGATAGTGTAGTATCGGTTCTGTTGTCATAAGACCATCCTCCCAGGAATTACCTTAACCTTTTTAAGGGGGTGAGCCTAATCCATATAATTACATGCTCTTTTGGGGGTGGGAGTAATGTAGTATCTGTTCTGTTGTCATGAGACCATCTTCCCAAGGATTACCTTCTTTTTTTTTTAGGGGGGTAGTGTACTATCTATTCTGCTGTCATAATATCATCCTCCCAGGTATTAACTCCTCCTTTTTTGTTTGGGGGGGTAGTGTTTGTTCGTCATGATATCATCCTTTCAGTCATTACTGCTGATGCTACCAGATCAGGCTGTCTGAAGATATTGGCTTTCTGGCCCAAAATGCACCAAACATTGATGTTTTGTTGTTTTTTTCCCCCTTTACAAAACTCAATCATGTTCTATCTACTATGTTATACATCTGTGGCCACTTTCATCATTAAAATTGTGAAAATCTGCCCCACCGATTTCTATGATGTTAAATCTGGACTTTGGGTCATGTATTCATGCAAATGGGTCAATCGTGTTGAGGCGTCGTATTAAGAAATTTTTAGAGAAAAACAAAAAAGAAAAAAATTTGAGAAAAAAAAAAAAAAAATTTAAAAAAAAAAAAATTTAAAAAAAAAAAAATTGGGGGAAAAAAAGAAGAAAAATTTGAGAAAAAAAAGAAAAAAAATTTTTGGAAAATTTTTGGAAAATTTTTTTTTTTAAATTTGAGATAAAAAAAAAAACCTTTCTTTTTTTTTCTTTCTCTGTGAATTTTTTTGATATTTTCCGATGTCGTAGATAATTGTTATCTGCTTATATTAACATATTACGCGAAACACGAGTATCCATTTTTTTTTTTTTTTTTTTACAAAAACAAGCAACGTTTACTCTTAAAAATGTTCAGACAAATTGGAAATCCGTTATTCACTCAATAAGACTTTCTCATCCGTAACGGTAACATATCTACATCCGGATGAAAAATACCCAACTTACCTCAGAAAACAATTTGGTTCCAGAGGGATCGCAAGGTCGAAACCTTGATACATACTTGATATTATTATGCGGAAACATGATTTTAAAAGTGAATTGACAGAATAGATGTGTATCTGTCCTGGTGCGTGTCTGTTATCAACCACCATCACTTGTAGTCGAAATCCATGATCCTTTTCATATTTGCAAAGTTCAACAAGCCATGTAAAAGGACAGTTTAACTGGCTTTGCAAACTCACTTTCCTGATTAAAAAAAACCTAACCAATTTCCTATCCGAGTGTTTTTCACTTGTTCCTTTATTGCATTGTTTTTCTCTTAACGTCACTTATTTAAATTAACATTTTATATTCTATGTCTATTCTCCTATTGTCACTGCTGGTTTGTATATTATTAGACTGGTTTAGAATGTCCAAACCAAATCAAATTTACTGGCAAAAAATAGCAAAGTGCAACAAGCAATGTAAAAAAGGACAGTTAGAAGATGTGTACATTTGCCCCTCAAAAAGTGCTCCAATCTTTTATGCAGAGCTGTGGTGGACGAGACGCAATCCAAACAAACGCCAAAACGCAAATGGCTTGAATTGCTATATAGAGAGAAATATATGTGCTTCCATTCCGTCACGAAAAAATACATATAAAAACGTGCCGAACGAAACCATCTCAATGTTGAAAGAAATCGAGAAAGGAAATAGCAAGTTTGACAACCGTTATTGTAGGAAATGAAACGTTTGGTGTTTTTTTTTCGTTTTGTCACCAGAAATTATAATAATTAATATATGAAAAATTCCATTACTACAAACAAATACTTTTTCGTTATTATAAACATTGTGTGCACACTTGTATTTCTCTCTCTATCTCTATCTCTCTCTCTTTGTCTCTCTCCTTCTCTCTTTATATTTCCCCCCCCCCTCACTCTCTCTTTCTGACTACATGTATATTTTAGGACGGTTCTAGTATGCTTATCCTTCAATTACAAAAAGCAAGGGTTTGTAACAGAAACGATATTTTCCAACCAATGAATTTCGTTTCAAAGTCAAAATCTATGTTCAATTCGATGCTAACTCCATAACCGCTATAGTTACACGGAAATAAGCAGAGTTATTCCAACGGTGCAACAAGAAAAAGACACTTCAAAACTCACGTACATGTACAAGCTTTCCTTGCCTTGTGTGCACAGCTACTCACGCATTGACACTTTCTTGGCCTTTTGGCTAAGATCAAAGTGTAGTATCTGGATACTACACCCCATAGACTGGTATTGTCTTGTCCTTCGGGACTTGATTTACGCCGGTCTATGGGATTGTCCTGTGCAGTTCTAGGAGGTCCACCCTCCCAGGCTTTGCCTCCCCTCTTTGGAGAGGAGTAATTAATTGCTTACTGCTTTAGGCGCCCCTACTGGGGAATGCCGACGGGGCTGCCCAGGCAATTTTTGATGGTCAGAGTGCTCACCTCTCGGGCGCTGGCTTTTCAACCCCCACTTTCCGACCCGACCTTGGGTCACATCTTACTTGTGGGAGTAGGATAAAACTGGCCTTGTGCCTAACTCTTGGAGAGGAGTAAATAATACTTTCTTGGCCTTTTGGCTAAGATCAAAGTGTAGTATCTGTTCCGATGGATACTGCACCCCATAGACTGGTATTGTCTTGGCCTTCAGGGCTTGATTTACGCAGAAAGGGTCTTTGTTTCGAATATACAATCTCTGTTTACTGATTTATACACTTGATTATGAATATACATTTTCACCGGCTTACGGTTAGAATACAGCGTCCGTTTTTAGAAATGAAACGTCTACGAAAAGTAGTTCACTCAGAAAGAACCACCCAAGGCTGTTCATGATACGCAACTGATGTGTTGCTAAATCTAGACAATCTATAAATCGTGAAATCGAATGAGAAGAAGAACACGCACATATACGCATATATTTGCGTTTCAGGTGGGTACATATATAGGCGAGCGCTTTTCTTCATTAGTTTTATAGATGTAGAGGAACAAATTGTGATTAAACCGAAAAATGCTGAGAAATAATTGATAAATCTGGATTACGAATCGAGTAGAGAAAACAAATCAAATAAAAAAACTGTAATTTATTGATCTTGTGGTGGACGAGACGCAATCCAAACAAACGCCAAAACGCAAATGGCTTGAATTGCTACCCTCTTTATTTCCTCGCTTCAATTTCAAAAAGGGTTTGTAACAGAAACCGTATTTTCCAACCAATGAATTTCGTTTCAAAGTCAAAATCTATGTTCAATTCGTAAGCGGATGCAAACTCCATAACCGCTATAGTTACGAGAAAATAAGCAGAGTTCAGATCAAAGTGTAGTATCTGTTCCGATGGATACTGCACCTCCATAGACTGGTATTGTCTTGGCCTTCGGGGCTTGATTTACGCCGGTCAATGGGTCTGTCCTGTGCAGTTTTAGGAGGTCCACCCTCCCAGGCTTCGCCTCCCCTCTTTGGAGAGGAGTAAGTTTATTGCTTACTGCCTGAGGCGCCCCTATCGGGGAATGCCGACGGGGCTGCCCAGGAAATTTTTAAACCCCACTTTCCCGACCCAACCTTGGGTCACATCTTACTTGTGGGAGTAAGATAAAAACTGGCCTTGTGCCTAACTCCTGGAGAGGAGTAAATCAATACTCACGCACTGACAAGAAGTCCGTCGAATAGAAGTAAACCGCTATGACTCACACACTAGCAGAATAAGGTAAACGTATACACCCACACACACACAGTATAACATTACCACTTACACGTACTAACAAATATATACATACACATCTTAAGCCGTCGTGTCTGCTTAGAAAATGAACAATTTCTAACAAAGAACACGAGTTGTATAAACTTCACCAATGAACATTTCTTCACTAAAACAAACTTTTATGTTCATGTAAAATTATCGTTCTATAAATGTTTGGTTTCATTTTTCATCCACAAAACGTCATTCATGTTAAGTTAGCACTTGCTCGCTGGTGACTCTAATATTCCCTCTCAAAACTCCATCAATCTGATGACTCTAATATTTCCTCCCTTCGCCATTTCATTCCATTCACAATCATGTCTTTGATTTAGCAACAATCCAAAATTTCTCTTATCGGAGAGGGTTCCGCAAGGAGTGAAGAACGTGTGTATGTTTTAATACACAGCCAGCTCTTTCGCCATATCACGGCTCTTTGATGTGGCTAGAAATATGGACTGTAGCTTAAAACTCTAATTCGAAACCCAATCACATCATCAGTAGTTGAAAACTGTTACCATTTTGCTAATAAACCATCACCACGTGTAAGGGAAATCTATAATACTTTTTCAATTTGCATTATCGGATACCGATAGTGCTCTATTCTGATGACCTACTAGTGATACGAAAGTAAACACAGACATTTTTATCCTTTATATATAAGTATTTGCTTTCCATTGACACTCGGAGTCAATATCATTTATAAATGATAGTATATTAAATTTTATTTCATTTTTAGTTGTATGGCAGATCTATTTTGTGGTATATTGCGTTCTGTTGAGTTGTGATGTCTGCTGTTTCACAATGACATTAAAATATTTAAAGAAATGTATAAACTTTGTTATGTACTTACGTGGTAGCTGAGAATAAGATTATACAGAAAAAAATTACGCAAATTCCTCCAGTATTTATTAAATTATATAAAAAAACTATCTCATCAGTAGACATTTCAGCTTACAAATTGGCAAGGGAGATAACTTTCGGAAAAGTCAAAATATAACAAAAATGATGATATATAGAAAAAACGTTTTTTTTTAATGTTTTATTTAATAAATACTGAATGAATATGCGTAATTTTTGGTGTACAGTCTTTTTCTAAGCTACCACGTAAGTACATAACAAAGTTGATACATTTCTTTAGCTATTTTATTTTTTTAAGGGAGGTCTAACATGTTTTTGTGAAACAGTAGAAGCACCGAATGAACTTATTTAAAGAATTAATCTTAAATCAGACAAATTAGTTTTTTAAAGATTAACGGCGTAAGTCAATCAAGTAAATCAACAACTTTTTTTTTTACCCCCGTGCGGGAGAGGCTAGTGGTGGGTGCACCGACCCAAATGTGGCAACAATACTGCATAAACGGGCACATGGTGGCTTTACAGAGGTATAGTCTGAGAAAAGATTCTATCAGAGTAGAAAATCTTCCAGCATTTAGAGAATACTACAGTGAAGGGGTGGGATTTTGGTGCCAGTCAGGCGGATCGGTATTTTTCTTGAGTTAATTGGAGTACATTCCGTGGAAGTACTATAATAAAACAAGCACATGGAAGAAACACTTGCGATGTGACAAGGGTCGGAGTTGACAGACAGTACTGTATCTAATATCCAAGAACTTTTTTAAATCTTTAATTTATCAAAACTAAGTCAAAAGTCGAGATCCCCATTTTGTAGTAGGGTCGCCGTGTCTGTATCCATCCTTCTGGCCTTATTTAATATGAAGAAAAGGGTCACCAAGTTTTTATTACAAAGACAAATTTCTCTACAATTTTAATCAATTTTATTCAACAGCTTTATCAACACAAAACATGGTCCGGACAGGGCGGATCGGTATTTTTGTTGAAGGGTTTGTAAGTTTATTGGAGTACATTCCGTGGAAGTACTATGAAAAAAACAAGCACACGGAAGAAACATTTACGATGTGACAAGGGTTGGAGTTTGGAAAAGAGTACTGTATCTAATATGAAAGAACTTTTTTGCCCCCTGCCTAAACGGGAGAGGTTAGTGGTAGGTGCACGAACCCATATGTGGCAACAATACTGCATAAACGGGCACATAGTGGTTTACAGAGATTTAGGATACTGGCAAGTAAAACTCCTGGCACATTCTGTCTCACTCAAGAGCTCTACATTTTTGTCTTAATTAGATATTGTTTAGTTCGGTCCTACCAGGAATTACCTTATCCTTCGTGCCTCTAATGGGTCTGCTGATGTTCTCAGCTATTTTTACAATTTCCAGAGTGCTCTTCAAGAGGAGTTGGAGTCCCCTCACATAAAAACACCCACTACTACAAAAAATCAACTACCCAGCTACATACCTATATGGTATGATCATGTTGACACACCGGTTCTCGTCAAATCACTAAAGGTAAGCGATGTTGATCCTAGTTAGTATCAAATGTGTGACCTGAGAATATCAGGTGCTGTATATGAAATTTCTATTTTCTTGGGCAGAGCTGACCTACTTAGATTGTCTGGTCAGATGATTAATCAGACTCCTGGACATTCGAAGCACTACATCCAAACTTTTTTGTTGGCTAGACATTGAGCAAGGTTATATTTACTTGAAGATATATTGCTCTAAAAAAGATTTACCTTACTATTCCCTGTCTTAACTTCTGGTAACTTGTACATAATCTGAAAGAACTGCCATTTTTGACCTCTGCCTAAGAGGGAGAGGTTCATGGTGAGTGCACCGACTCAAATGTGGCAACATTACTGCATAAACGGACACATAGTGGCTTTACAGATATATCGGATACTGGCAGGTTAGGGTTAGGGTTAAGTAAACATCCTGGCACATTCTGATGCTAGAATCTGTCTCACTCGTATTTATTTTAGCTTGACATTTGAAGCACTGCATCAAAACCTTTAGAGATTTACAGGGAAGGCAGAGAACTTCCAGGCACCCACGAAGACGTCCTTTTACATTAAGTAAGGTTATATTTAGTTGAAGATCTATTGCATAAACAGGTGTATGGTTGCTTTACAGAGATAGAAGAGATTGTTTTTCCTTTGTTTGACGACCCCTTTTATTAGGTGTTTGTCTTACGCAAATTATCATAGGTGTTTGACTTACACAAAATATTATAGGTGTTTGTCTTACACAAAATATTATAGGTGTTTGTCTTACGCAAAATATTATAGGTGTTTGACTTACGCAAAATATCATAGCTGTTTGTCTTAGGCAAAATATCATAGGTGTTTGTCTTACACAAAATATTACAAGGGTTTGTCTTACACAAAATATTATAGGTGTTTGTCTTACACAAAATATTATAGGTGTTTGTCTTACACAAAATATTATAGGTGTTTGTCTTACACAAAATATTATAGGGGTTTGTCTTACACAAAATATTATAGGTGTTTGTCTTACACAAAATATTATAGATGTTTATCTGATGCAAAATATTATAAGTGTTTGTCTTACGCAAAATATTATAAATGTTTGTCTTACACAAAATATTATAAGTGTTTGTCTTACGCAAAATATTATAGGTGTTTGTCTTATGCTAAATATTATAAGTGTTTGTCTTACACAAAATATCATAGGTGTTTGTCTTACACAAAATATTATAGGTGTTTGTCTTACACAACATATTATAGGTGTGTGTCTTACACAAAATCTTATAGGTGTTTGTCTTACACAAAATATTATATGTGTTTGTCTTACACAAAATATTATAGGGGTTTGTCTTACACAAAATATTATAGGTGTTTGTCTTACACAAAATATTATAGATGTTTATCTGATGCAAAATATTATAAGTGTTTGTCTTACGCAAAATATTATAGGTGTTTGTCTTACACAAAATATTATAGGTGTTTGTCTGATGCAAAATATTATATGTGTTTGTCTTACACAAAATATTATAGATGTTTATCTGATGCAAAATATTATATGTGTTTGTCTTACACAAAATATTATAGGTGTTTGTCTTACACAAAATATTATAGGTGTTTGTCTTACACAAAATATTATAGATGTTTATCTGATGCAAAATATTATATGTGTTTGTCTTACACAAAATATTATAGGTGTTTGTCTTACACAAAATATTATAGGGGTTTGTCTTACACAAAATATTATAGGTGTTTGTCTTACGCAAAATATTATAAATGTTTGTCTTACGCAAAATATTATAGGTGTTTGTCTTACACAAAATATTATAGGGGTTTGTCTTACACAAAATATTATAGGTGTTTGTCTTATGCTAAATATTATAGGTGTTTGTCTTACACAAAATATTATAGATGTTTATCTGATGCAAAATATTATAAGTGTTTGTCTGACGCAAAATATTATAAATGTTTGTCTTACACAAAATATTATAAGTGTTTGTCTTACGCAAAATATTATAGGTGTTTGTCTTATGCTAAATATTATAGGTGTTTGTCTTACACAAAATATTATAGGTGTTTGTCTTACGCAAAATATCATAGGTGTCTGTCTTACACAAAATATTATAGGTGTTTGTCTTACACAACATATTATAGGTGTTTGTCTTACACAAAATCTTATAGGTGTTTGTCTTACACAAAATATTATAGGTGTTTGTCTTACACAAAATATTATAGGTGTTTGTCTTACACAAAATATTATAGGGGTTTGTCTTACACAAAATATTATAGGGGTTTGTCTTACACAAAATATTATAGGTGTTTGTCTGACACAAAATATTATAGATGTTTATCTGATGCAAAATATTATAAGTGTTTGTCTTACGCAAAATATTATAAATGTTTTTCTTACACAAAATATTATAAGTGTTTGTCTTACGCAAAATATTATAGGTGTTTGTCTTACGCAAAATATTATAGGTGTTTGTCTTATGCAAAATATTATAGGTGTTTGTCTTACGCAAAATATTATAGGTGTTTGTCTTACGCAAAATATTATAGGTGTTTGTCTTACGCAAAATATTATAGGTGTTTGTCTTATGCAAAATATTATAGGTGTTTGTCTTACGCAAAATATTATAGGTGTTTGTCTTACACGAAATATTATAAGTGTCTGTCTTACACAAAATATTATAGGTGTTTGTGTTACACAAAACATTATAGGTGTTTGTCTTATACAAAATATTATAGGTGTTTGTCTTACACAAAATATTATAGGTGTTTGTCTTACGCAAAATATTATAGGTGTTTGTCTTACACAAAATATTATAGGTGTTTGTCTTACACAAAATATTATAGGTGTCTGTCTTACACAAAATATTATAGGTGTTTGTCTTACACAAAATATTATAGGTGTTTGTCTTACACAAAACATTATAGGTGTTTGTCTTATACAAAATATTATAGGTGTTTGTCTTACACAAAATATTATAGGTGTTTGTCTTACGCAAAATATTATAGGTGTTTGTCTTACGCAAAATATTATAGGTGTTAGTCTTACGCAAAATATTATAGGTGTTTGTCTTACACAAAATATTATAGGTGTTTGTCTTATACAAAATATTATAGGTGTTTGTCTTATACAAAATATTATAGGTGTTTGTCTTACACAAAATATTATAGGTGTTTGTCTTATACAAAATATTATAGGTGTTTGTCTTACACAAAACATTATAGGTGTTTGTCTTACGCAAAATATTATAGGTGTTTGTCTTATACAAAATATTATAGGTGTTTGTCTTACACAAAATATTATAGGTGTTTGTCTTACGCAAAATATTATAGGTGTTTGTCTTACGCAAAATATTATAGGTGTTTGTCTTACACAAAATATTATAGGGGTTTGTCTTACACAAAATATTATAGGTGTTTGTCTTACACAAAATATTATAGGTGTCTGTCTTACACAAAATATTATAGGTGTTTGTCTTACACAAAATATTATAGGTGTCTTTCTTACACAAAATATTATAGGTGTTTGTCTTACACAAAACATTATAGGTGTTTGTCTTATACAAAATATTATAGGTGTTAGTCTTACACAAAATATTATAGGTGTTTGTCTTACGCAAAATATTATAGGTGTTTGTCTTACACAAAATCTTATAGGTGTTTGTCTTACGCAAAATATTATAGGTGTTTGTCTTATACAAAATATTATAGGTGTTTGTCTTACACAAAATATTATAGGTGTTTGTCTTACGCAAAATATTATAGGTGTTTGTCTTACGCAAAATATCATAGGTGTTTGTCTTACACAAAATATTATAGGTGTTTGTCTTATACAAAATATTATAGGTGTTTGTCTGACACAAAATATTATAGGTGTTTGTCTGAAGGAAAATATTATAGGTATTTGTCTTACGCAAAATATTATAGGTGTTTGTCTTACACAAAATATTATAGGTGTTTGTCTTACACAAAATATTATAAATGTTTGTCTGACACAAAATATTATAGGTGTTTGTCTTACACAAAATATTATAGGTGTTTGTCTTACACAAAATATTATAGGTGTTTGTCTTACACAAAATATTATAGGTGTTTGTCTGACACAAAATATTATAGGTGTTTATCTTACACAAATTATTGTAGGTGTTTGTCTTACACAAAATATTATAGGTGTTTGTCTTACACAAAATATTATAGGTGTTTGTCTTACGCAAAATATTATAGGTGTTTGTCTTACACAAAATATTATAGGTGTTTGTCTTACACAAAATATTATAAATGTTTTTCTGACACAAAATATTATAGGTGTTTGTCTTACACAAAATATTATAGGTGTTTGTCTGACACAAAATATTATAGGTGTTTGTCTTACACAAAATCTTATAGGTGTTTGTCTTACACAAAATATTATAGGTGTTTGTCTTACACAAAATATTATAAATGTTTGTCTGACACAAAATATTATAGGTGTTTGTCTTACACAAAATATTATAGGTGTTTGTCTGACACAAAATATTATAGGTGTTTGTCTTACGCAAAATATTATAGGTGTTTGTCTTACACAAAATATTATAGGTGTTTGTCTGACTCAAAATATTATAGGTGTTTGTCTTACACAAAATATTATAGGTGTTTGTCTTACACCAAATATCAGAGGTGTTTGTCTGATACAAAATATTAAAGGTGTTTGTCTTACACAAAATATTATAGGTGTTTGTCTTACACAAAATATTATAGGTGTTTGTCTGACACAAAATATTATAGGTGTTTGTCTGACGGAAAATATTATAGGTGTTTGTCTTACATAAAATATTATAGGTGTTTGTCTTACGCAAAATATTATAGGTTTTTTTCTGACACAAAATATTATAGGTGTTTGTCTTACACAAAATCTTATAGGTGTTTGTCTTACACAAAATCTTATAAATGTTTGTCTTACACAAAATATTATAGGTGTTTGTCTACCACTAAATCTTATAGGTGTTTGTCTTACACAAAATATCATAGGTGTTTGTCTTACACAAAATATTATAAGTGTTTGTCTCATGCAAAATATTATAGGTGTTTGTCTTACGCTAAATATTATAGGTGTTTGTCTTACGCAAAATATTATATGTGTTTGACTTACACAGAATATTGTAGGTGTTTGTCTCACAGAAAAATTTTATAGGTGTTTGTCTTTCACAAAATATTATAGGTGTTTGTCTTACACAAAATATTATAGATGTTTATCTGATGCAAAATATTATAAGTGTTTGTCTTACGCAAAATATTATAGGTGTCTTTCTTACACAAAATATTATAGGTGTTTGTCTGATGCAAAATATTATATGTGTTTGTCTTACACAAAATATTATAGATGTTTATCTGATGCAAAATATTATATGTGTTTGTCTTACACAAAATATTATAGGTGTTTGTCTTACACAAAATATTATAGGTGTTTGTCTTACACAAAATATTATAGATGTTTATCTGATGCAAAATATTATATGTGTTTGTCTTACACAAAATATTATAGGTGTTTGTCTTACACAAAATATTATAGGTGTTTGTCTTACGCAAAATATTATAGGTGTTTGTCTTACACAAAATATTATAGGTGTTTGTCTGACTCAAAATATTATAGGTGTTTGTCTTACACAAAATATTATAGGTGTTTGTCTTACACAAAATATTATAGGTGTTTGTCTTACGCAAAATATTATAGGTGTTTGTCTTACACAAAATATTATAGGTGTTTGTCTTACACAAAATATTATAAATGTTTGTCTGACACAAAATATTATAGGTGTTTGTCTTACACAAAATATTATAGGTGTTTGTCTTACACAAAATATTATAGATGTTTATCTGATGCAAAATATTATAAGTGTTTGTCTTACGCAAAATATTATAGGTGTTTGTCTTACACAAAATATTATAGGTGTTTGTCTGATGCAAAATATTATATGTGTTTGTCTTACACAAAATATTATAGATGTTTATCTGATGCAAAATATTATATGTGTTTGTCTTACACAAAATATTATAGGTGTTTGTCTTACACAAAATATTATAGATGTTTATCTGATGCAAAATATTATATGTGTTTGTCTTACACAAAATATTATAGGTGTTTGTCTTACACAAAATATTATAGGGGTTTGTCTTACACAAAATATTATAGGTGTTTGTCTTACACAAAATATTATAGGTGTTTGTCTTACGCAAAATATTATAAATGTTTGTCTTACGCAAAATATTATAGGTGTTTGTCTTACACAAAATATTATAGGGGTTTGTCTTACACAAAACATTATAGGTGTTTGTCTTATACAAAATATTATAGGTGTTTGTCTTACACAAAATATTATAGGTGTTTGTCTTACGCAAAATATTATAGGTGTTTGTCTTACGCAAAATATTATATGTGTTTGACTTACACAGAATATTGTAGGTGTTTGTCTCACAGAAAAATTTTATAGGTGTTTGTCTTTCACAAAATATTATAGGTGTTTGTCTTACACAAAATATTATAGATGTTTATCTGATGCAAAATATTATAAGTGTTTGTCTTACGCAAAATATTATAGGTGTCTTTCTTACACAAAATATTATAGGTGTTTGTCTGATGCAAAATATTATATGTGTTTGTCTTACACAAAATATTATAGATGTTTATCTGATGCAAAATATTATATGTGTTTGTCTTACACAAAATATTATAGGTGTTTGTCTTACACAAAATATTATAGGTGTTTGTCTTACACAAAATATTATAGATGTTTATCTGATGCAAAATATTATATGTGTTTGTCTTACACAAAATATTATAGGTGTTTGTCTTACACAAAATATTATAGGTGTTTGTCTTACGCAAAATATTATAGGTGTTTGTCTTACACAAAATATTATAGGTGTTTGTCTGACTCAAAATATTATAGGTGTTTGTCTTACACAAAATATTATAGGTGTTTGTCTTACACAAAATATTATAGGTGTTTGTCTTACGCAAAATATTATAGGTGTTTGTCTTACACAAAATATTATAGGTGTTTGTCTTACACAAAATATTATAAATGTTTGTCTGACACAAAATATTATAGGTGTTTGTCTTACACAAAATATTATAGGTGTTTGTCTTACACAAAATATTATAGATGTTTATCTGATGCAAAATATTATAAGTGTTTGTCTTACGCAAAATATTATAGGTGTTTGTCTTACACAAAATATTATAGGTGTTTGTCTGATGCAAAATATTATATGTGTTTGTCTTACACAAAATATTATAGATGTTTATCTGATGCAAAATATTATATGTGTTTGTCTTACACAAAATATTATAGGTGTTTGTCTTACACAAAATATTATAGATGTTTATCTGATGCAAAATATTATATGTGTTTGTCTTACACAAAATATTATAGGTGTTTGTCTTACACAAAATATTATAGGGGTTTGTCTTACACAAAATATTATAGGTGTTTGTCTTACACAAAATATTATAGGTGTTTGTCTTACGCAAAATATTATAAATGTTTGTCTTACGCAAAATATTATAGGTGTTTGTCTTACACAAAATATTATAGGGGTTTGTCTTACACAAAACATTATAGGTGTTTGTCTTATACAAAATATTATAGGTGTTTGTCTTACACAAAATATTATAGGTGTTTGTCTTACGCAAAATATTATAGGTGTTTGTCTTACGCAAAATATTATAGGTGTTAGTCTTACGCAAAATATTATAGGTGTTTGTCTTACACAAAATATTATAGGTGTTTGTCTTATACAAAATATTATAGGTGTTTGTCTTATACAAAATATTATAGGTGTTTGTCTTACACAAAATATTATAGGTGTTTGTCTTATACAAAATATTATAGGTGTTTGTCTTACACAAAACATTATAGGTGTTTGTCTTACGCAAAATATTATAGGTGTTTGTCTTATACAAAATATTATAGGTGTTTGTCTTACACAAAATATTATAGGTGTTTGTCTTACGCAAAATATTATAGGTGTTTGTCTTACGCAAAATATTATAGGTGTTTGTCTTACACAAAATATTATAGGGGTTTGTCTTACACAAAATATTATAGGTGTTTGTCTTACACAAAATATTATAGGTGTCTGTCTTACACAAAATATTATAGGTGTTTGTCTTACACAAAATATTATAGGTGTCTTTCTTACACAAAATATTATAGGTGTTTGTCTTACACAAAACATTATAGGTGTTTGTCTTATACAAAATATTATAGGTGTTAGTCTTACACAAAATATTATAGGTGTTTGTCTTACGCAAAATATTATAGGTGTTTGTCTTACACAAAATCTTATAGGTGTTTGTCTTACGCAAAATATTATAGGTGTTTGTCTTATACAAAATATTATAGGTGTTTGTCTTACACAAAATATTATAGGTGTTTGTCTGACACAAAATATTATAGGTGTTTGTCTTACACAAAATATTATAGGTGTTTGTCTTACACAAAATATTATAGGTGTTTGTCTTACACAAAATATTATAGGTGTTTGTCTTACACAAAATATTATAGGTGTTTGTCTTATACAAAATATTATAGGTGTTTGTCTGACACAAAATATTATAGGTGTTTGTCTGAAGGAAAATATTATAGGTATTTGTCTTACGCAAAATATTATAGGTGTTTGTCTTACACAAAATATTATAGGTGTTTGTCTTACACAAAATATTATAAATGTTTGTCTGACACAAAATATTATAGGTGTTTGTCTTACACAAAATATTATAGGTGTTTGTCTTACACAAAATATTATAGGTGTTTGTCTTACACAAAATATTATAGGTGTTTGTCTGACACAAAATATTATAGGTGTTTATCTTACACAAATTATTGTAGGTGTTTGTCTTACACAAAATATTATAGGTGTTTGTCTTACACAAAATATTATAGGTGTTTGTCTTACGCAAAATATTATAGGTGTTTGTCTTACACAAAATATTATAGGTGTTTGTCTTACACAAAATATTATAAATGTTTTTCTGACACAAAATATTATAGGTGTTTGTCTTACACAAAATATTATAGGTGTTTGTCTGACACAAAATATTATAGGTGTTTGTCTTACACAAAATCTTATAGGTGTTTGTCTTACACAAAATATTATAGGTGTTTGTCTTACACAAAATATTATAAATGTTTGTCTGACACAAAATATTATAGGTGTTTGTCTTACACAAAATATTATAGGTGTTTGTCTGACACAAAATATTATAGGTGTTTGTCTTACGCAAAATATTATAGGTGTTTGTCTTACACAAAATATTATAGGTGTTTGTCTGACTCAAAATATTATAGGTGTTTGTCTTACACAAAATATTATAGGTGTTTGTCTTACACCAAATATCAGAGGTGTTTGTCTGATACAAAATATTAAAGGTGTTTGTCTTACACAAAATATTATAGGTGTTTGTCTTACACAAAATATTATAGGTGTTTGTCTGACACAAAATATTATAGGTGTTTGTCTGACGGAAAATATTATAGGTGTTTGTCTTACATAAAATATTATAGGTGTTTGTCTTACGCAAAATATTATAGGTTTTTTTCTGACACAAAATATTATAGGTGTTTGTCTTACACAAAATCTTATAGGTGTTTGTCTTACACAAAATCTTATAAATGTTTGTCTTACACAAAATATTATAGGTGTTTGTCTACCACTAAATCTTATAGGTGTTTGTCTTACACAAAATATCATAGGTGTTTGTCTTACACAAAATATTATAAGTGTTTGTCTCATGCAAAATATTATAGGTGTTTGTCTTACGCTAAATATTATAGGTGTTTGTCTTACGCAAAATATTATATGTGTTTGACTTACACAGAATATTGTAGGTGTTTGTCTCACAGAAAAATTTTATAGGTGTTTGTCTTTCACAAAATATTATAGGTGTTTGTCTTACACAAAATATTATAGATGTTTATCTGATGCAAAATATTATAAGTGTTTGTCTTACGCAAAATATTATAGGTGTCTTTCTTACACAAAATATTATAGGTGTTTGTCTGATGCAAAATATTATATGTGTTTGTCTTACACAAAATATTATAGATGTTTATCTGATGCAAAATATTATATGTGTTTGTCTTACACAAAATATTATAGGTGTTTGTCTTACACAAAATATTATAGGTGTTTGTCTTACACAAAATATTATAGATGTTTATCTGATGCAAAATATTATATGTGTTTGTCTTACACAAAATATTATAGGTGTTTGTCTTACACAAAATATTATAGGTGTTTGTCTTACGCAAAATATTATAGGTGTTTGTCTTACACAAAATATTATAGGTGTTTGTCTGACTCAAAATATTATAGGTGTTTGTCTTACACAAAATATTATAGGTGTTTGTCTTACACAAAATATTATAGGTGTTTGTCTTACGCAAAATATTATAGGTGTTTGTCTTACACAAAATATTATAGGTGTTTGTCTTACACAAAATATTATAAATGTTTGTCTGACACAAAATATTATAGGTGTTTGTCTTACACAAAATATTATAGGTGTTTGTCTTACACAAAATATTATAGATGTTTATCTGATGCAAAATATTATAAGTGTTTGTCTTACGCAAAATATTATAGGTGTTTGTCTTACACAAAATATTATAGGTGTTTGTCTGATGCAAAATATTATATGTGTTTGTCTTACACAAAATATTATAGATGTTTATCTGATGCAAAATATTATATGTGTTTGTCTTACACAAAATATTATAGGTGTTTGTCTTACACAAAATATTATAGATGTTTATCTGATGCAAAATATTATATGTGTTTGTCTTACACAAAATATTATAGGTGTTTGTCTTACACAAAATATTATAGGGGTTTGTCTTACACAAAATATTATAGGTGTTTGTCTTACACAAAATATTATAGGTGTTTGTCTTACGCAAAATATTATAAATGTTTGTCTTACGCAAAATATTATAGGTGTTTGTCTTACACAAAATATTATAGGGGTTTGTCTTACACAAAATATTATAGGTGTTTGTCTTATGCTAAATATTATAGGTGTTTGTCTTACACAAAATATTATAGATGTTTATCTGATGCAAAATATTATAAGTGTTTGTCTTACGCAAAATATTATAAATGTTTGTCTTACACAAAATATTATAAGTGTTTGTCTTACGCAAAATATTATAGGTGTTTGTCTTACGCAAAATATTATAGGTGTTTGTCTTATGCAAAATATTATAGGTGTTTGTCTTACGCAAAATATTATAGGTGTTTGTCTTACGCAAAATATTATAGGTGTTTGTCTTACGCAAAATATTATAGGTGTTTGTCTTATGCAAAATATTATAGGTGTTTGTCTTACGCAAAATATTATAGGTGTTTGTCTTACACGAAATATTATAAGTGTCTGTCTTACACAAAATATTATAGGTGTTTGTGTTACACAAAACATTATAGGTGTTTGTCTTATACAAAATATTATAGGTGTTTGTCTTACACAAAATATTATAGGTGTTTGTCTTACGCAAAATATTATAGGTGTTTGTCTTACACAAAATATTATAGGTGTTTGTCTTACACAAAATATTATAGGTGTCTGTCTTACACAAAATATTATAGGTGTTTGTCTTACACAAAATATTATAGGTGTTTGTCTTACACAAAACATTATAGGTGTTTGTCTTATACAAAATATTATAGGTGTTTGTCTTACACAAAATATTATAGGTGTTTGTCTTACGCAAAATATTATAGGTGTTTGTCTTACGCAAAATATTATAGGTGTTAGTCTTACGCAAAATATTATAGGTGTTTGTCTTACACAAAATATTATAGGTGTTTGTCTTATACAAAATATTATAGGTGTTTGTCTTATACAAAATATTATAGGTGTTTGTCTTACACAAAATATTATAGGTGTTTGTCTTATACAAAATATTATAGGTGTTTGTCTTACACAAAACATTATAGGTGTTTGTCTTACGCAAAATATTATAGGTGTTTGTCTTATACAAAATATTATAGGTGTTTGTCTTACACAAAATATTATAGGTGTTTGTCTTACGCAAAATATTATAGGTGTTTGTCTTACGCAAAATATTATAGGTGTTTGTCTTACACAAAATATTATAGGGGTTTGTCTTACACAAAATATTATAGGTGTTTGTCTTACACAAAATATTATAGGTGTCTGTCTTACACAAAATATTATAGGTGTTTGTCTTACACAAAATATTATAGGTGTCTTTCTTACACAAAATATTATAGGTGTTTGTCTTACACAAAACATTATAGGTGTTTGTCTTATACAAAATATTATAGGTGTTTGTCTTACACAAAATATTATAGGTGTTTGTCTTACACAAAATATTATAGGTGTTTGTCTTACGCAAAATATTATAGGTGTTTGTCTTATACAAAATATTATAGGTGTTTGTCTTACGCAAAATATTATAGGTGTTTGTCTTACGCAAAATATCATAGGTGTTTGTCTTACACAAAATATTATAGGTGTTTGTCTTATACAAAATATTATAGGTGTTTGTCTGACACAAAATATTATAGGTGTTTGTCTGAAGGAAAATATTATAGGTATTTGTCATACGCAAAATATTATAGGTGTTTGTCTTACACAAAATATTATAGGTGTTTGTCTTACACAAAATATTATAAATGTTTGTCTGGCACAAAATATTATAGGTGTTTGTCTTACACAAAATATTATAGGTGTTTGTCTTACACAAAATATTATAGGTGTTTGTCTGACACAAAATATTATAGGTGTTTGTCTTACACAAATTATTGTAGGTGTTTGTCTTACACAAAATATTATAGGTGTTTGTCTTACACAAAATATTATAGGTGTTTGTCTTACGCAAAATATTATAGGTGTTTGTCTTACACAAAATATGATAGGTGTTTGTCTTACACAAAATATTATAAATGTTTGTCTGACACAAAATATTATAGGTGTTTGTCTTACACAAAATATTATAGGTGTTTGTCTGACACAAAATATTATAGGTGTTTGTCTTACACAAAATCTTATAGGTGTTTGTCTTACACAAAATATTATAGGTGTTTGTCTTACACAAAATATTATAAATGTTTGTCTTACACAAAACATTATAGGTGTTTGTCTTACGCAAAATATTATAGGTGTTTGTCTTATACAAAATATTATAGGTGTTTGTCTTACACAAAATATTATAGGTGTTTGTCTTACGCAAAATATTATAGGTGTTTGTCTTACGCAAAATATTATAGGTGTTTGTCTTACACAAAATATTATAGGGGTTTGTCTTACACAAAATATTATAGGTGTTTGTCTTACACAAAATATTATAGGTGTCTGTCTTACACAAAATATTATAGGTGTTTGTCTTACACAAAATATTATAGGTGTCTTTCTTACACAAAATATTATAGGTGTTTGTCTTACACAAAACATTATAGGTGTTTGTCTTATACAAAATATTATAGGTGTTTGTCTTACACAAAATATTATAGGTGTTTGTCTTACACAAAATATTATAGGTGTTTGTCTTACGCAAAATATTATAGGTGTTTGTCTTATACAAAATATTATAGGTGTTTGTCTTACGCAAAATATTATAGGTGTTTGTCTTACGCAAAATATCATAGGTGTTTGTCTTACACAAAATATTATAGGTGTTTGTCTTATACAAAATATTATAGGTGTTTGTCTGACACAAAATATTATAGGTGTTTGTCTGAAGGAAAATATTATAGGTATTTGTCATACGCAAAATATTATAGGTGTTTGTCTTACACAAAATATTATAGGTGTTTGTCTTACACAAAATATTATAAATGTTTGTCTGGCACAAAATATTATAGGTGTTTGTCTTACACAAAATATTATAGGTGTTTGTCTTACACAAAATATTATAGGTGTTTGTCTGACACAAAATATTATAGGTGTTTGTCTTACACAAATTATTGTAGGTGTTTGTCTTACACAAAATATTATAGGTGTTTGTCTTACACAAAATATTATAGGTGTTTGTCTTACGCAAAATATTATAGGTGTTTGTCTTACACAAAATATGATAGGTGTTTGTCTTACACAAAATATTATAAATGTTTGTCTGACACAAAATATTATAGGTGTTTGTCTTACACAAAATATTATAGGTGTTTGTCTGACACAAAATATTATAGGTGTTTGTCTTACACAAAATCTTATAGGTGTTTGTCTTACACAAAATATTATAGGTGTTTGTCTTACACAAAATATTATAAATGTTTGTCTGACACAAAATATTATAGGTGTTTGTCTTACACAAAATATTATAGGTGTTTGTCTGACACAAAATATTATAGGTGTTTGTCTTACGCAAAATATTATAGGTGTTTGTCTTACACAAAATATTATAGGTGTTTGTCTGACTCAAAATATTATAGGTGTTTGTCTTACACAAAATATTATAGGTGTTTGTCTTACACCAAATATCAGAGGTGTTTGTCTGATACAAAATATTATAAGTGTTTGTCTTACACAAAATATTATAGGTGTTTGTCTTACACAAAATATTATAGGTGTTTGTCTTACACAAAATATTATAAATGTTTGTCTGACACAAAATATTATAGGTGTTTGTCTTACACAAAATATTATAGGTGTTTGTCTTACACAAAATATTATAGGTGTTTGTCTTACACAAAATATTATAGGTGTTTGTCTGACACAAAATATTATAGGTGTTTGTCTTACACAAATTATTGTAGGTGTTTGTCTTACACAAAATATTATAGGTGTTTGTCTTACACAAAATATTATAGGTGTTTGTCTTACGCAAAATATTATAGGTGTTTGTCTTACACAAAATATTATAGGTGTTTGTCTTACACAAAATATTATAAATGTTTGTCTGACACAAAATATTATAGGTGTTTGTCTTACACAAAATATTATAGGTGTTTGTCTGACACAAAATATTATAGGTGTTTGTCTTACACAAAATCTTATAGGTGTTTGTCTTACACAAAATATTATAGGTGTTTGTCTTACACAAAATATTATAAATGTTTGTCTGACACAAAATATTATAGGTGTTTGTCTTACACAAAATATTATAGGTGTTTGTCTGACACAAAATATTATAGGTGTTTGTCTTACGCAAAATATTATAGGTGTTTGTCTTACACAAAATATTATAGGTGTTTGTCTGACTCAAAATATTATAGGTGTTTGTCTTACACAAAATATTATAGGTGTTTGTCTTACACCAAATATCAGAGGTGTTTGTCTGATACAAAATATTATAGGTGTTTGTCTTACACAAAATATTATAGGTGTTTGTCTTACACAAAATATTATAGGTGTTTGTCTGACACAAAATATTATAGGTGTTTGTCTGACGGAAAATATTATAGGTGTTTGTCTTACACAAAATATTATAGGTGTTTGTCTTACGCAAAATATTATAGGTTTTTTTCTGACACAAAATATTATAGGTGTTTGTCTTACACAAAATCTTATAAATGTTTGTCTTACACAAAATATTATAGGTGTTTGTCTACCACTAAATCTTATAGGTGTTTGTCTTACACAAAATATCATAGGTGTTTGTCTTACACAAAATATTATAAGTGTTTGTCTCATGCAAAATATTATAGGTGTTTGTCCTACGCTAAATATTATAGGTGTTTGTCTTACGCAAAATATTATATGTGTTTGACTTACACAGAATATTGTAGGTGTTTGTCTCACAGAAAAATTTTATAGGTGTTTGTCTTACACAAAATATTATAGGTGTTTGTCTTACACAAAATATTATAGGTGTTTGTCTTTCACAAAATATTATAGGTGTTTGTCTTACACAAAATATTATAGATGTTTATCTGATGCAAAATATTATAAGTGTTTGTCTTACGCAAAATATTATAGGTGTTTGTCTTACACAAAATATTATAGGTGTTTGTCTGATGCAAAATATTATATGTGTTTGTCTTACACAAAATATTATAGATGTTTATCTGATGCAAAATATTATATGTGTTTGTCTTACACAAAATATTATAGGTGTTTGTCTTACACAAAATATTATAGGTGTTTGTCTTACACAAAATATTATAGATGTTTATCTGATGCAAAATATTATATGTGTTTGTCTTACACAAAATATTATAGGTGTTTGTCTTACACAAAATATTATAGGTGTTTGTCTTACGCAAAATATTATAGGTGTTTGTCTTACACAAAATATTATAGGTGTTTGTCTGACTCAAAATATTATAGGTGTTTGTCTTACACAAAATATTATAGGTGTTTGTCTTACACAAAATATTATAGGTGTTTGTCTTACGCAAAATATTATAGGTGTTTGTCTTACACAAAATATTATAGGTGTTTGTCTTACACAAAATATTATAAATGTTTGTCTGACACAAAATATTATAGGTGTTTGTCTTACACAAAATATTATAGGTGTTTGTCTTACACAAAATATTATAGATGTTTATCTGATGCAAAATATTATAAGTGTTTGTCTTACGCAAAATATTATAGGTGTTTGTCTTACACAAAATATTATAGGTGTTTGTCTGATGCAAAATATTATATGTGTTTGTCTTACACAAAATATTATAGATGTTTATCTGATGCAAAATATTATATGTGTTTGTCTTACACAAAATATTATAGTTGTTTGTCTTACACAAAATATTATAGGTGTTTGTCTTACACAAAATATTATAGATGTTTATCTGATGCAAAATATTATATGTGTTTGTCTTACACAAAATATTATAGGTGTTTGTCTTACACAAAATATTATAGGGGTTTGTCTTACACAAAATATTATAGGTGTTTGTCTTACACAAAATATTATAGGTGTTTGTCTTACGCAAAATATTATAAATGTTTGTCTTACGCAAAATATTATAGGTGTTTGTCTTACACAAAATATTATAGGGGTTTGTCTTACACAAAATATTATAGGTGTTTGTCTTATGCTAAATATTATAGGTGTTTGTCTTACACAAAATATTATAGATGTTTATCTGATGCAAAATATTATAAGTGTTTGTCTTACGCAAAATATTATAAATGTTTGTCTTACACAAAATATTATAAGTGTTTGTCTTACGCAAAATATTATAGGTGTTTGTCTTATGCTAAATATTATAGGTGTTTGTCTTACACAAAATATTATAGGTGTTTGTCTTACGCAAAATATTATAGGTGTCTGTCTTACACAAAATATTATAGGTGTTTGTCTTACACAACATATTATAGGTGTTTGTCTTACACAAAATCTTATAGGTGTTTGTCTTACACAAAATATTATAGGTGTTTGTCTTACACAAAATATTATAGGTGTTTGTCTTACACAAAATATTATAGGGGTTTGTCTTACACAAAATATTATAGGGGTTTGTCTTACACAAAATATTATAGGTGTTTGTCTGACACAAAATATTATAGATGTTTATCTGATGCAAAATATTGTAAGTGTTTGTCTTACGCAAAATATTATAAATGTTTTTCTTACACAAAATATTATAAGTGTTTGTCTTACGCAAAATATTATAGGTGTTTGTCTTACGCAAAATATTATAGGTGTTTGTCTCATGCAAAATATTATAGGTGTTTGTCTTACGCAAAATATTATAGGTGTTTGTCTTACGCAAAATATTATAGGTGTTTGTCTTACGCAAAATATTATAGGTGTTTGTCTTATGCAAAATATTATAGGTGTTTGTCTTACGCAAAATATTATAAATGTTTTTCTTACACCAAATATTATAAGTGTTTGTCTTACGCAAAATATTATAGGTGTTTGTCTTACGCAAAATATTATAGGTGTTTGTCTTATGCAAAATATTATAGGTGTTTGTCTTATGCAAAATATTATAGGTGTTTGTCTTATGCAAAATATTATAGGTGTTTGTCTTACGCAAAATATTATAAATGTTTTTCTTACACCAAATATTATAAGTGTTTGTCTTACGCAAAATATTATAGGTGTTTGTCTTACGCAAAATATTATAGGTGTTTGTCTTACGCAAAATATTATAGGTGTTTGTCTTACGCAAAATATTATAGGTGTTTGTCTTATGCAAAATAATATAGGTGTTTGTCTTACGCAAAATATTATAGGTGTTTGTCTTACACGAAATATTATAAGTGTCTGTCTTACACAAAATATTATAGGTGTTTGTGTTACACAAAACATTATAGGTGTTTGTCTTATACAAAATATTATAGGTGTTTGTCTTACACAAAATATTATAGGTGTTTGTCTTACGCAAAATATTATAGGTGTTTGTCTTACACAAAATATTATAGGTGTTTGTCTTACACAAAATATTATAGGTGTTTGTCTTACACAAAATATTATAGGTGTTTGTCTTACGCAAAATATTATAGGTGTTTGTCTTACACAAAATATTATAGGTGTTTGTCTTACACAAAATATTATAAATGTTTGTCTGACACAAAATATTATAGGTGTTTGTCTTACACAAAATATTATAGGTGTTTGTCTTACACAAAATATTATAGATGTTTATCTGATGCAAAATATTATAAGTGTTTGTCTTACGCAAAATATTATAGGTGTTTGTCTTACACAAAATATTATAGGTGTTTGTCTGATGCAAAATATTATATGTGTTTGTCTTACACAAAATATTATAGGTGTTTGTCTTATACAAAATATTATAGGTGTTTGTCTTACACAAAACATTATAGGTGTTTGTCTTACGCAAAATATTATAGGTGTTTGTCTTATACAAAATATTATAGGTGTTTGTCTTACACAAAATATTATAGGTGTTTGTCTTACGCAAAATATTATAGGTGTTTGTCTTACGCAAAATATTATAGGTGTTTGTCTTACACAAAATATTATAGGGGTTTGTCTTACACAAAATATTATAGGTGTTTGTCTTACACAAAATATTATAGGTGTCTGTCTTACACAAAATATTATAGGTGTTTGTCTTACACAAAATATTATAGGTGTCTTTCTTACACAAAATATTATAGGTGTTTGTCTTACACAAAACATTATAGGTGTTTGTCTTATACAAAATATTATAGGTGTTTGTCTTACACAAAATATTATAGGTGTTTGTCTTACGCAAAATATTATAGGTGTTTGTCTTACACAAAATATTATAGGTGTTTGTCTTACGCAAAATATTATAGGTGTTTGTCTTATACAAAATATTATAGGTTTTTTTCTGACACAAAATATTATAGGTGTTTGTCTTACACAAAATCTTATAAATGTTTGTCTTACACAAAATATTATAGGTGTTTGTCTACCACTAAATCTTATAGGTGTTTGTCTTACACAAAATATCATAGGTGTTTGTCTTACACAAAATATTATAAGTGTTTGTCTCATGCAAAATATTATAGGTGTTTGTCCTACGCTAAATATTATAGGTGTTTGTCTTACGCAAAATATTATATGTGTTTGACTTACACAGAATATTGTAGGTGTTTGTCTCACAGAAAAATTTTATAGGTGTTTGTCTTACACAAAATATTATAGGTGTTTGTCTTACACAAAATATTATAGGTGTTTGTCTTTCACAAAATATTATAGGTGTTTGTCTTACACAAAATATTATAGATGTTTATCTGATGCAAAATATTATAAGTGTTTGTCTTACGCAAAATATTATAGGTGTTTGTCTTACACAAAATATTATAGGTGTTTGTCTGATGCAAAATATTATATGTGTTTGTCTTACACAAAATATTATAGATGTTTATCTGATGCAAAATATTATATGTGTTTGTCTTACACAAAATATTATAGGTGTTTGTCTTACACAAAATATTATAGGTGTTTGTCTTACACAAAATATTATAGATGTTTATCTGATGCAAAATATTATATGTGTTTGTCTTACACAAAATATTATAGGTGTTTGTCTTACACAAAATCTTATAGGTGTTTGTCTTACACAAAATATTATAGGTGTTTGTCTTACACAAAATATTATAGGTGTTTGTCTTACACAAAATATTATAGGGGTTTGTCTTACACAAAATATTATAGGGGTTTGTCTTACACAAAATATTATAGGTGTTTGTCTGACACAAAATATTATAGATGTTTATCTGATGCAAAATATTGTAAGTGTTTGTCTTACGCAAAATATTATAAATGTTTTTCTTACACAAAATATTATAAGTGTTTGTCTTACGCAAAATATTATAGGTGTTTGTCTTACGCAAAATATTATAGGTGTTTGTCTCATGCAAAATATTATAGGTGTTTGTCTTACGCAAAATATTATAGGTGTTTGTCTTACGCAAAATATTATAGGTGTTTGTCTTACGCAAAATATTATAGGTGTTTGTCTTATGCAAAATATTATAGGTGTTTGTCTTACGCAAAATATTATAAATGTTTTTCTTACACCAAATATTATAAGTGTTTGTCTTACGCAAAATATTATAGGTGTTTGTCTTACGCAAAATATTATAGGTGTTTGTCTTATGCAAAATATTATAGGTGTTTGTCTTATGCAAAATATTATAGGTGTTTGTCTTATGCAAAATATTATAGGTGTTTGTCTTACGCAAAATATTATAAATGTTTTTCTTACACCAAATATTATAAGTGTTTGTCTTACGCAAAATATTATAGGTGTTTGTCTTACGCAAAATATTATAGGTGTTTGTCTTACGCAAAATATTATAGGTGTTTGTCTTACGCAAAATATTATAGGTGTTTGTCTTATGCAAAATAATATAGGTGTTTGTCTTACGCAAAATATTATAGGTGTTTGTCTTACACGAAATATTATAAGTGTCTGTCTTACACAAAATATTATAGGTGTTTGTGTTACACAAAACATTATAGGTGTTTGTCTTATACAAAATATTATAGGTGTTTGTCTTACACAAAATATTATAGGTGTTTGTCTTACGCAAAATATTATAGGTGTTTGTCTTACACAAAATATTATAGGTGTTTGTCTTACACAAAATATTATAGGTGTCTGTCTTACACAAAATATTATAGGTGTTTGTCTTACACAAAATATTATAGGTGTTTGTCTTACACAAAACATTATAGGTGTTTGTCTTATACAAAATATTATAGGTGTTTGTCTTACACAAAATATTATAGGTGTTTGTCTTACGCAAAATATTATAGGTGTTTGTCTTACGCAAAATATTATAGGTGTTAGTCTTACGCAAAATATTATAGGTGTTTGTCTTACACAAAATATTATAGGTGTTTGTCTTATACAAAATATTATAGGTGTTTGTCTTATACAAAATATTATAGGTGTTTGTCTTACACAAAATATTATAGGTGTTTGTCTTATACAAAATATTATAGGTGTTTGTCTTACACAAAACATTATAGGTGTTTGTCTTACGCAAAATATTATAGGTGTTTGTCTTATACAAAATATTATAGGTGTTTGTCTTACACAAAATATTATAGGTGTTTGTCTTACGCAAAATATTATAGGTGTTTGTCTTACGCAAAATATTATAGGTGTTTGTCTTACACAAAATATTATAGGGGTTTGTCTTACACAAAATATTATAGGTGTTTGTCTTACACAAAATATTATAGGTGTCTGTCTTACACAAAATATTATAGGTGTTTGTCTTACACAAAATATTATAGGTGTCTTTCTTACACAAAATATTATAGGTGTTTGTCTTACACAAAACATTATAGGTGTTTGTCTTATACAAAATATTATAGGTGTTTGTCTTACACAAAATATTATAGGTGTTTGTCTTACGCAAAATATTATAGGTGTTTGTCTTACACAAAATATTATAGGTGTTTGTCTTACGCAAAATATTATAGGTGTTTGTCTTATACAAAATATTATAGGTTTTTTTCTGACACAAAATATTATAGGTGTTTGTCTTACACAAAATCTTATAAATGTTTGTCTTACACAAAATATTATAGGTGTTTGTCTACCACTAAATCTTATAGGTGTTTGTCTTACACAAAATATCATAGGTGTTTGTCTTACACAAAATATTATAAGTGTTTGTCTCATGCAAAATATTATAGGTGTTTGTCCTACGCTAAATATTATAGGTGTTTGTCTTACGCAAAATATTATATGTGTTTGACTTACACAGAATATTGTAGGTGTTTGTCTCACAGAAAAATTTTATAGGTGTTTGTCTTACACAAAATATTATAGGTGTTTGTCTTACACAAAATATTATAGGTGTTTGTCTTTCACAAAATATTATAGGTGTTTGTCTTACACAAAATATTATAGATGTTTATCTGATGCAAAATATTATAAGTGTTTGTCTTACGCAAAATATTATAGGTGTTTGTCTTACACAAAATATTATAGGTGTTTGTCTGATGCAAAATATTATATGTGTTTGTCTTACACAAAATATTATAGATGTTTATCTGATGCAAAATATTATATGTGTTTGTCTTACACAAAATATTATAGGTGTTTGTCTTACACAAAATATTATAGGTGTTTGTCTTACACAAAATATTATAGATGTTTATCTGATGCAAAATATTATATGTGTTTGTCTTACACAAAATATTATAGGTGTTTGTCTTACACAAAATATTATAGGTGTTTGTCTTACGCAAAATATTATAGGTGTTTGTCTTACACAAAATATTATAGGTGTTTGTCTGACTCAAAATATTATAGGTGTTTGTCTTACACAAAATATTATAGGTGTTTGTCTTACACAAAATATTATAGGTGTTTGTCTTACGCAAAATATTATAGGTGTTTGTCTTAC
Organism: Sepiola atlantica; assembly: GCA_963556195.1. Classification (NCBI taxonomy): domain Eukaryota; kingdom Metazoa; phylum Mollusca; class Cephalopoda; order Sepiida; family Sepiolidae; genus Sepiola; species Sepiola atlantica. The sequence continues at coordinate 73,708 of CAUVYP010000219.1, read as the reverse complement.
ACAAAATATTATAGGTGTTTGTCTTACACAAAATATTATAAATGTTTGTCTGACACAAAATATTATAGGTGTTTGTCTTACACAAAATATTATAGGTGTTTGTCTTACACAAAATATTATAGATGTTTATCTGATGCAAAATATTATAAGTGTTTGTCTTACGCAAAATATTATAGGTGTTTGTCTTACACAAAATATTATAGGTGTTTGTCTGATGCAAAATATTATATGTGTTTGTCTTACACAAAATATTATAGATGTTTATCTGATGCAAAATATTATATGTGTTTGTCTTACACAAAATATTATAGGTGTTTGTCTTACACAAAATATTATAGGTGTTTGTCTTACACAAAATATTATAGATGTTTATCTGATGCAAAATATTATATGTGTTTGTCTTACACAAAATATTATAGGTGTTTGTCTTACACAAAATATTATAGGGGTTTGTCTTACACAAAATATTATAGGTGTTTGTCTTACACAAAATATTATAGGTGTTTGTCTTACGCAAAATATTATAAATGTTTGTCTTACGCAAAATATTATAGGTGTTTGTCTTACACAAAATATTATAGGGGTTTGTCTTACACAAAATATTATAGGTGTTTGTCTTATGCTAAATATTATAGGTGTTTGTCTTACACAAAATATTATAGATGTTTATCTGATGCAAAATATTATAAGTGTTTGTCTTACGCAAAATATTATAAATGTTTGTCTTACACAAAATATTATAAGTGTTTGTCTTACGCAAAATATTATAGGTGTTTGTCTTATGCTAAATATTATAGGTGTTTGTCTTACACAAAATATTATAGGTGTTTGTCTTACGCAAAATATTATAGGTGTCTGTCTTACACAAAATATTATAGGTGTTTGTCTTACACAACATATTATAGGTGTTTGTCTTACACAAAATCTTATAGGTGTTTGTCTTACACAAAATATTATAGGTGTTTGTCTTACACAAAATATTATAGGTGTTTGTCTTACACAAAATATTATAGGGGTTTGTCTTACACAAAATATTATAGGGGTTTGTCTTACACAAAATATTATAGGTGTTTGTCTGACACAAAATATTATAGATGTTTATCTGATGCAAAATATTGTAAGTGTTTGTCTTACGCAAAATATTATAAATGTTTTTCTTACACAAAATATTATAAGTGTTTGTCTTACGCAAAATATTATAGGTGTTTGTCTTACGCAAAATATTATAGGTGTTTGTCTCATGCAAAATATTATAGGTGTTTGTCTTACGCAAAATATTATAGGTGTTTGTCTTACGCAAAATATTATAGGTGTTTGTCTTACGCAAAATATTATAGGTGTTTGTCTTATGCAAAATATTATAGGTGTTTGTCTTACGCAAAATATTATAAATGTTTTTCTTACACCAAATATTATAAGTGTTTGTCTTACGCAAAATATTATAGGTGTTTGTCTTACGCAAAATATTATAGGTGTTTGTCTTATGCAAAATATTATAGGTGTTTGTCTTATGCAAAATATTATAGGTGTTTGTCTTATGCAAAATATTATAGGTGTTTGTCTTACGCAAAATATTATAAATGTTTTTCTTACACCAAATATTATAAGTGTTTGTCTTACGCAAAATATTATAGGTGTTTGTCTTACGCAAAATATTATAGGTGTTTGTCTTACGCAAAATATTATAGGTGTTTGTCTTACGCAAAATATTATAGGTGTTTGTCTTATGCAAAATATTATAGGTGTTTGTCTTACGCAAAATATTATAGGTGTTTGTCTTACACGAAATATTATAAGTGTCTGTCTTACACAAAATATTATAGGTGTTTGTGTTACACAAAACATTATAGGTGTTTGTCTTATACAAAATATTATAGGTGTTTGTCTTACACAAAATATTATAGGTGTTTGTCTTACGCAAAATATTATAGGTGTTTGTCTTACACAAAATATTATAGGTGTTTGTCTTACACAAAATATTATAGGTGTCTGTCTTACACAAAATATTATAGGTGTTTGTCTTACACAAAATATTATAGGTGTTTGTCTTACACAAAACATTATAGGTGTTTGTCTTATACAAAATATTATAGGTGTTTGTCTTACACAAAATATTATAGGTGTTTGTCTTACGCAAAATATTATAGGTGTTTGTCTTACGCAAAATATTATAGGTGTTAGTCTTACGCAAAATATTATAGGTGTTTGTCTTACACAAAATATTATAGGTGTTTGTCTTATACAAAATATTATAGGTGTTTGTCTTATACAAAATATTATAGGTGTTTGTCTTACACAAAATATTATAGGTGTTTGTCTTATACAAAATATTATAGGTGTTTGTCTTACACAAAACATTATAGGTGTTTGTCTTACGCAAAATATTATAGGTGTTTGTCTTATACAAAATATTATAGGTGTTTGTCTTACACAAAATATTATAGGTGTTTGTCTTACGCAAAATATTATAGGTGTTTGTCTTACGCAAAATATTATAGGTGTTTGTCTTACACAAAATATTATAGGGGTTTGTCTTACACAAAATATTATAGGTGTTTGTCTTACACAAAATATTATAGGTGTCTGTCTTACACAAAATATTATAGGTGTTTGTCTTACACAAAATATTATAGGTGTCTTTCTTACACAAAATATTATAGGTGTTTGTCTTACACAAAACATTATAGGTGTTTGTCTTATACAAAATATTATAGGTGTTTGTCTTACACAAAATATTATAGGTGTTTGTCTTACGCAAAATATTATAGGTGTTTGTCTTACACAAAATATTATAGGTGTTTGTCTTACGCAAAATATTATAGGTGTTTGTCTTATACAAAATATTATAGGTGTTTGTCTTACACAAAATATTATAGGTGTTTGTCTTACGCAAAATATTATATGTGTTTGTCTTACGCAAAATATCATAGGTGTTTGTCTTACACAAAATATTATAGGTGTTTGTCTTATACAAAATATTATAGGTGTTTGTCTGACACAAAATATTATAGGTGTTTGTCTGAAGGAAAATATTATAGGTATTTGTCTTACGCAAAATATTATAGGTGTTTGTCTTACACAAAATATTATAGGTGTTTGTCTTACACAAAATATTATAAATGTTTGTCTGACACAAAATATTATAGGTGTTTGTCTTACACAAAATATTATAGGTGTTTGTCTTACACAAAATATTATAGGTGTTTGTCTTACACAAAATATTATAGGTGTTTGTCTGACACAAAATATTATAGGTGTTTATCTTACACAAATTATTGTAGGTGTTTGTCTTACACAAAATATTATAGGTGTTTGTCTTACACAAAATATTATAGGTGTTTGTCTTACGCAAAATATTATAGGTGTTTGTCTTACACAAAATATTATAGGTGTTTGTCTTACACAAAATATTATAAATGTTTGTCTGACACAAAATATTATAGGTGTTTGTCTTACACAAAATATTATAGGTGTTTGTCTGACACAAAATATTATAGGTGTTTGTCTTACACAAAATCTTATAGGTGTTTGTCTTACACAAAATATTATAGGTGTTTGTCTTACACAAAATATTATAAATGTTTGTCTGACACAAAATATTATAGGTGTTTGTCTTACACAAAATATTATAGGTGTTTGTCTGACACAAAATATTATAGGTGTTTGTCTTACGCAAAATATTATAGGTGTTTGTCTTACACAAAATATTATAGGTGTTTGTCTGACTCAAAATATTATAGGTGTTTGTCTTACACAAAATATTATAGGTGTTTGTCTTACACCAAATATCAGAGGTGTTTGTCTGATACAAAATATTAAAGGTGTTTGTCTTACACAAAATATTATAGGTGTTTGTCTTACACAAAATATTATAGGTGTTTGTCTGACACAAAATATTATAGGTGTTTGTCTGACGGAAAATATTATAGGTGTTTGTCTTACATAAAATATTATAGGTGTTTGTCTTACGCAAAATATTATAGGTTTTTTTCTGACACAAAATATTATAGGTGTTTGTCTTACACAAAATCTTATAGGTGTTTGTCTTACACAAAATCTTATAAATGTTTGTCTTACACAAAATATTATAGGTGTTTGTCTACCACTAAATCTTATAGGTGTTTGTCTTACACAAAATATCATAAGTGTTTGTCTTACACAAAATATTATAAGTGTTTGTCTCATGCAAAATATTATAGGTGTTTGTCTTACGCTAAATATTATAGGTGTTTGTCTTACGCAAAATATTATATGTGTTTGACTTACACAGAATATTGTAGGTGTTTGTCTCACAGAAAAATTTTATAGGTGTTTGTCTTACACAAAATATTATAGGTGTTTGTCTTACACAAAATATTATAGGTGTTTGTCTTTCACAAAATATTATAGGTGTTTGTCTTACACAAAATATTATAGATGTTTATCTGATGCAAAATATTATAAGTGTTTGTCTTACGCAAAATATTATAGGTGTTTGTCTTACACAAAATATTATAGGTGTTTGTCTGATGCAAAATATTATATGTGTTTGTCTTACACAAAATATTATAGATGTTTATCTGATGCAAAATATTATATGTGTTTGTCTAGCACAAAATATTATAGGTGTTTGTCTTACACAAAATATTATAGGTGTTTGTCTTACACAAAATATTATAGATGTTTATCTGATGCAAAATATTATATGTGTTTGTCTTACACAAAATATTATAGGTGTTTGTCTTACACAAAATATTATAGGTGTTTGTCTTACGCAAAATATTATAGGTGTTTGTCTTACACAAAATATTATAGGTGTTTGTCTGACTCAAAATATTATAGGTGTTTGTCTTACACAAAATATTATAGGTGTTTGTCTTACACAAAATATTATAGGTGTTTGTCTTACGCAAAATATTATAGGTGTTTGTCTTACACAAAATATTATAGGTGTTTGTCTTACACAAAATATTATAAATGTTTGTCTGACACAAAATATTATAGGTGTTTGTCTTACACAAAATATTATAGGTGTTTGTCTTACACAAAATATTATAGATGTTTATCTGATGCAAAATATTATAAGTGTTTGTCTTACGCAAAATATTATAGGTGTTTGTCTTACACAAAATATTATAGGTGTTTGTCTGATGCAAAATATTATATGTGTTTGTCTTACACAAAATATTATAGATGTTTATCTGATGCAAAATATTATATGTGTTTGTCTTACACAAAATATTATAGGTGTTTGTCTTACACAAAATATTATAGGTGTTTGTCTTACACAAAATATTATAGATGTTTATCTGATGCAAAATATTATATGTGTTTGTCTTACACAAAATATTATAGGTGTTTGTCTTACACAAAATATTATAGGGGTTTGTCTTACACAAAATATTATAGGTGTTTGTCTTACACAAAATATTATAGGTGTTTGTCTTACGCAAAATATTATAAATGTTTGTCTTACGCAAAATATTATAGGTGTTTGTCTTACACAAAATATTATAGGGGTTTGTCTTACACAAAATATTATAGGTGTTTGTCTTATGCTAAATATTATAGGTGTTTGTCTTACACAAAATATTATAGATGTTTATCTGATGCAAAATATTATAAGTGTTTGTCTTACGCAAAATATTATAAATGTTTGTCTTACACCAAATATTATAAGTGTTTGTCTTACGCAAAATATTATAGGTGTTTGTCTTACGCAAAATATTATAGGTGTTTGTCTTACACAAAATATTATAGGTGTTTGTCTTACGCAAAATATTATAGGTGTTTGTCTTACACAAAATATTATAGGTGTTTGTCTTACGCAAAATATTATAGGTGTTTGTCTTATACAAAATATTATAGGTGTTTGTCTTACACAAAATATTATAGGTGTTTGTCTTACGCAAAATATTATAGGTGTTTGTCTTACGCAAAATATCATAGGTGTTTGTCTTACACAAAATATTATAGGTGTTTGTCTTATACAAAATATTATAGGTGTTTGTCTGACACAAAATATTATAGGTGTTTGTCTGAAGGAAAATATTATAGGGATTTGTCTTACGCAAAATATTATAGGTGTTTGTCTTACACAAAATATTATAGGTGTTTGTCTTACACAAAATATTATAAATGTTTGTCTGACACAAAATATTATAGGTGTTTGTCTTACACAAAATATTATAGGTGTTTGTCTTACACAAAATATTATAGGTGTTTGTCTTACACAAAATATTATAGGTGTTTGTCTGACACAAAATATTATAGGTGTTTATCTTACACAAATTATTGTAGGTGTTTGTCTTACACAAAATATTATAGGTGTTTGTCTTACACAAAATATTATAGGTGTTTGTCTTACGCAAAATATTATAGGTGTTTGTCTTACACAAAATATTATAGGTGTTTGTCTTACACAAAATATTATAAATGTTTGTCTGACACAAAATATTATAGGTGTTTGTCTTACACAAAATATTATAGGTGTTTGTCTGACACAAAATATTATAGGTGTTTTTCTTACACAAAATCTTATAGGTGTTTGTCTTACACAAAATATTATAGGTGTTTGTCTTACACAAAATATTATAAATGTTTGTCTGACACAAAATATTATAGGTGTTTGTCTTACACAAAATATTATAGGTGTTTGTCTGACACAAAATATTATAGGTGTTTGTCTTACGCAAAATATTATAGGTGTTTGTCTTACACAAAATATTATAGGTGTTTGTCTGACTCAAAATATTATAGGTGTTTGTCTTACACAAAATATTATAGGTGTTTGTCTTACACCAAATATCAGAGGTGTTTGTCTGATACAAAATATTAAAGGTGTTTGTCTTACACAAAATATTATAGGTGTTTGTCTTACACAAAATATTATAGGTGTTTGTCTGACACAAAATATTATAGGTGTTTGTCTGACGGAAAATATTATAGGTGTTTGTCTTACATAAAATATTATAGGTGTTTGTCTTACGCAAAATATTATAGGTTTTTTTCTGACACAAAATATTATAGGTGTTTGTCTTACACAAAATCTTATAGGTGTTTGTCTTACACAAAATCTTATAAATGTTTGTCTTACACAAAATATTATAGGTGTTTGTCTACCACTAAATCTTATAGGTGTTTGTCTTACACAAAATATCATAGGTGTTTGTCTTACACAAAATATTATAAGTGTTTGTCTCATGCAAAATATTATAGGTGTTTGTCTTACGCTAAATATTATAGGTGTTTGTCTTACGCAAAATATTATATGTGTTTGACTTACACAGAATATTGTAGGTGTTTGTCTCACAGAAAAATTTTATAGGTGTTTGTCTTACACAAAATATTATAGGTGTTTGTCTTACACAAAATATTATAGGTGTTTGTCTTTCACAAAATATTATAGGTGTTTGTCTTACACAAAATATTATAGATGTTTATCTGATGCAAAATATTATAAGTGTTTGTCTTACGCAAAATATTATAGGTGTTTGTCTTACACAAAATATTATAGGTGTTTGTCTGATGCAAAATATTATATGTGTTTGTCTTACACAAAATATTATAGATGTTTATCTGATGCAAAATATTATATGTGTTTGTCTTACACAAAATATTATAGGTGTTTGTCTTACGCAAAATATTATAGGTGTTTGTCTTACACAAAATATTATAGATGTTTATCTGATGCAAAATATTATATGTGTTTGTCTTACACAAAATATTATAGGTGTTTGTCTTACACAAAATATTATAGGTGTTTGTCTTACGCAAAATATTATAGGTGTTTGTCTTACACAAAATATTATAGGTGTTTGTCTGACTCAAAATATTATAGGTGTTTGTCTTACACAAAATATTATAGGTGTTTGTCTTACACAAAATATTATAGGTGTTTGTCTTACGCAAAATATTATAGGTGTTTGTCTTACACAAAATATTATAGGTGTTTGTCTTACACAAAATATTATAAATGTTTGTCTGACACAAAATATTATAGGTGTTTGTCTTACACAAAATATTATAGGTGTTTGTCTTACACAAAATATTATAGATGTTTATCTGATGCAAAATATTATAAGTGTTTGTCTTACGCAAAATATTATAGGTGTTTGTCTTACACAAAATATTATAGGTGTTTGTCTGATGCAAAATGTTATATGTGTTTGTCTTACACAAAATATTATAGATGTTTATCTGATGCAAAATATTATATGTGTTTGTCTTACACAAAATATTATAGGTGTTTGTCTTACACAAAATATTATAGGTGTTTGTCTTACACAAAATATTATAGATGTTTATCTGATGCAAAATATTATATGTGTTTGTCTTACACAAAATATTATAGGTGTTTGTCTTACACAAAATATTATAGGGGTTTGTCTTACACAAAATATTATAGGTGTTTGTCTTACACAAAATATTATAGGTGTTTGTCTTACGCAAAATATTATAAATGTTTGTCTTACGCAAAATATTATAGGTGTTTGTCTTACACAAAATATTATAGGGGTTTGTCTTACACAAAATATTATAGGTGTTTGTCTTATGCTAAATATTATAGGTGTTTGTCTTACACAAAATATTATAGATGTTTATCTGATGCAAAATATTATAAGTGTTTGTCTTACGCAAAATATTATAAATGTTTGTCTTACACAAAATATGATAAGTGTTTGTCTTACGCAAAATATTATAGGTGTTTGTCTTACGCAAAATATTATAGGTGTTTGTCTTATGCAAAATATTATAGGTGTTTGTCTTACGCAAAATATTATATGTGTTTGTCTTACGCAAAATATTATAGGTGTTTGTCTTACGCAAAATATTATAGGTGTTTGTCTTATGCAAAATATTATAGGTGTTTGTCTTACGCAAAATATTGTAGGTGTTTGTCTTACACGAAATATTATAAGTGTCTGTCTTACACAAAATATTATAGGTGTTTGTGTTACACAAAACATTATAGGTGTTTGTCTTATACAAAATATTATAGGTGTTTGTCTTTCACAAAATATTATAGGTGTTTGTCTTACGCAAAATATTATAGGTGTTTGTCTTACACAAAATATTATAGGTGTTTGTCTTACACAAAATATTATAGGTGTCTGTCTTACACAAAATATTATAGGTGTTTGTCTTACACAAAATATTATAGGTGTTTGTCTTACACAAAACATTATAGGTGTTTGTCTTATACAAAATATTATAGGTGTTTGTCTTACACAAAATATTATAGGTGTTTGTCTTACGCAAAATATTATAGGTGTTTGTCTTACGCAAAATATTATAGGTGTTAGTCTTACGCAAAATATTATAGGTGTTTGTCTTACACAAAATATTATAGGTGTTTGTCTTATACAAAATATTATAGGTGTTTGTCTGATACAAAATATTATAGGTGTTTGTCTTACACAAAATATTATAGGTGTTTGTCTTATACAAAATATTATAGGTGTTTGTCTTACACAAAACATTATAGGTGTTTGTCTTACGCAAAATATTATAGGTGTTTGTCTTATACAAAATATTATAGGTGTTTGTCTTACACAAAATATTATAGGTGTTTGTCTTACGCAAAATATTATAGGTGTTTGTCTTACGCAAAATATTATAGGTGTTTGTCTTACACAAAATATTATAGGGGTTTGTCTTACACAAAATATTATAGGTGTTTGTCTTACACAAAATATTATAGGTGTCTGTCTTACACAAAATATTATAGGTGTTTGTCTTACACAAAATATTATAGGTGTCTTTCTTACACAAAATATTATAGGTGTTTGTCTTACACAAAACATTATAGGTGTTTGTCTTATACAAAATATTATAGGTGTTTGTCTTACACAAAATATTATAGGTGTTTGTCTTACACAAAATATTATAGGTGTTTGTCTTACGCAAAATATTATAGGTGTTTGTCTTATACAAAATATTATAGGTGTTTGTCTTACACAAAATATTATAGGTGTTTGTCTTACGCAAAATATTATAGGTGTTTGTCTTACGCAAAATATCATAGGTGTTTGTCTTACACAAAATATTATAGGTGTTTGTCTTATACAAAATATTATAGGTGTTTGTCTGACACAAAATATTATAGGTGTTTGTCTGAAGGAAAATATTATAGGTATTTGTCTTACGCAAAATATTATAGGTGTTTGTCTTACACAAAATATTATAGGTGTTTGTCTTACACAAAATATTATAAATGTTTGTCTGACACAAAATATTATAGGTGTTTGTCTTACACAAAATATTATAGGTGTTTGTCTTACACAAAATATTATAGGTGTTTGTCTTACACAAAATATTATAGGTGTTTGTCTGACACAAAATATTATAGGTGTTTGTCTTACACAAATTATTGTAGGTGTTTGTCTTACACAAAATATTATAGGTGTTTGTCTTACACAAAATATTATAGGTGTTTGTCTTACGCAAAATATTATAGGTGTTTGTCTTACACAAAATATTATAGGTGTTTGTCTTACACAAAATATTATAAATGTTTGTCTGACACAAAATATTATAGGTGTTTGTCTTACACAAAATATTATAGGTGTTTGTCTTACACAAAATATTATAGGGGTTTGTCTTACACAAAATATTATAGGTGTTTGTCTTACACAAAATATTATAGGTGTTTGTCTTACGCAAAATATTATAAATGTTTGTCTTACGCAAAATATTATAGGTGTTTGTCTTACACAAAATATTATAGGGGTTTGTCTTACACAAAATATTATAGGTGTTTGTCTTATGCTAAATATTATAGGTGTTTGTCTTACACAAAATATTATAGATGTTTATCTGATGCAAAATATTATAAGTGTTTGTCTTACGCAAAATATTATAAATGTTTGTCTTACACAAAATATTATAAGTGTTTGTCTTACGCAAAATATTATAGGTGTTTGTCTTACGCAAAATATTATAGGTGTTTGTCTTATGCAAAATATTATAGGTGTTTGTCTTACGCAAAATATTATAGGTGTTTGTCTTACGCAAAATATTATAGGTGTTTGTCTTACGCAAAATATTATAGGTGTTTGTCTTATGCAAAATATTATAGGTGTTTGTCTTACGCAAAATATTATAGGTGTTTGTCTTACACGAAATATTATAAGTGTCTGTCTTACACAAAATATTATAGGTGTTTGTGTTACACAAAACATTATAGGTGTTTGTCTTATACAAAATATTATAGGTGTTTGTCTTACACAAAATATTATAGGTGTTTGTCTTACGCAAAATATTATAGGTGTTTGTCTTACACAAAATATTATAGGTGTTTGTCTTACACAAAATATTATAGGTGTCTGTCTTACACAAAATATTATAGGTGTTTGTCTTACACAAAATATTATAGGTGTTTGTCTTACACAAAACATTATAGGTGTTTGTCTTATACAAAATATTATAGGTGTTTGTCTTACACAAAATATTATAGGTGTTTGTCTTACGCAAAATATTATAGGTGTTTGTCTTACGCAAAATATTATAGGTGTTAGTCTTACGCAAAATATTATAGGTGTTTGTCTTACACAAAATATTATAGGTGTTTGTCTTATACAAAATATTATAGGTGTTTGTCTTATACAAAATATTATAGGTGTTTGTCTTACACAAAATATTATAGGTGTTTGTCTTATACAAAATATTATAGGTGTTTGTCTTACACAAAACATTATAGGTGTTTGTCTTACGCAAAATATTATAGGTGTTTGTCTTACGCAAAATATTATAGGTGTTTGTCTTATACAAAATATTATATGTGTTTGTCTTACACAAAATATTATAGGTGTTTGTCTTACGCAAAATATTATAGGTGTTTGTCTTACGCAAAATATTATAGGTGTTTGTCTTACACAAAATATTATAGGGGTTTGTCTTACACAAAATATTATAGGTGTTTGTCTTACACAAAATATTATAGGTGTCTGTCTTACACAAAATATTATAGGTGTTTGTCTTACACAAAATATTATAGGTGTCTTTCTTACACAAAATATTATAGGTGTTTGTCTTACACAAAACATTATAGGTGTTTGTCTTATACAAAATATTATAGGTGTTTGTCTTACACAAAATATTATAGGTGTTTGTCTTACACAAAATATTATAGGTGTTTGTCTTACGCAAAATATTATAGGTGTTTGTCTTATACAAAATATTATAGGTGTTTGTCTTACACAAAATATTATAGGTGTTTGTCTTACGCAAAATATTATAGGTGTTTGTCTTACGCAAAATATCATAGGTGTTTGTCTTACACAAAATATTATAGGTGTTTGTCTTATACAAAATATTATAGGTGTTTGTCTGACACAAAATATTATAGGTGTTTGTCTGAAGGAAAATATTATAGGTATTTGTCTTACGCAAAATATTATAGGTGTTTGTCTTACACAAAATATTATAGGTGTTTGTCTTACACAAAATATTATAAATGTTTGTCTGACACAAAATATTATAGGTGTTTGTCTTACACAAAATATTATAGGTGTTTGTCTTACACAAAATATTATAGGTGTTTGTCTTACACAAAATATTATAGGTGTTTGTCTGACACAAAATATTATAGGTGTTTGTCTTACACAAATTATTGTAGGTGTTTGTCTTACACAAAATATTATAGGTGTTTGTCTTACACAAAATATTATAGGTGTTTGTCTTACGCAAAATATTATAGGTGTTTGTCTTACACAAAATATTATAGGTGTTTGTCTTACACAAAATATTATAAATGTTTGTCTGACACAAAATATTATAGGTGTTTGTCTTACACAAAATATTATAGGTGTTTGTCTGACACAAAATATTATAGGTGTTTGTCTTACACAAAATCTTATAGGTGTTTGTCTTACACAAAATATTATAGGTGTTTGTCTTACACAAAATATTATAAATGTTTGTCTGACACAAAATATTATAGGTGTTTGTCTTACACAAAATATTATAGGTGTTTGTCTGACACAAAATATTATAGGTGTTTGTCTTACGCAAAATATTATAGGTGTTTGTCTTACACAAAATATTATAGGTGTTTGTCTGACTCAAAATATTATAGGTGTTTGTCTTACACAAAATATTATAGGTGTTTGTCTTACACCAAATATCAGAGGTGTTTGTCTGATACAAAATATTATAGGTGTTTGTCTTACACAAAATATTATAGGTGTTTGTCTTACACAAAATATTATAGGTGTTTGTCTGACACAAAATATTATAGGTGTTTGTCTTACACAAAATATTATAGGGGTTTGTCTTACACAAAATATTATAGGTGTTTGTCTTACACAAAATATTATAGGTGTTTGTCTTACGCAAAATATTATAAATGTTTGTCTTACGCAAAATATTATAGGTGTTTGTCTTACACAAAATATTATAGGGGTTTGTCTTACACAAAATATTATAGGTGTTTGTCTTATGCTAAATATTATAGGTGTTTGTCTTACACAAAATATTATAGATGTTTATCTGATGCAAAATATTATAAGTGTTTGTCTTACGCAAAATATTATAAATGTTTGTCTTACACAAAATATTATAAGTGTTTGTCTTACGCAAAATATTATAGGTGTTTGTCTTACGCAAAATATTATAGGTGTTTGTCTTATGCAAAATATTATAGGTGTTTGTCTTACGCAAAATATTATAGGTGTTTGTCTTACGCAAAATATTATAGGTGTTTGTCTTACGCAAAATATTATAGGTGTTTGTCTTATGCAAAATATTATAGGTGTTTGTCTTACGCAAAATATTATAGGTGTTTGTCTTACACGAAATATTATAAGTGTCTGTCTTACACAAAATATTATAGGTGTTTGTGTTACACAAAACATTATAGGTGTTTGTCTTATACAAAATATTATAGGTGTTTGTCTTACACAAAATATTATAGGTGTTTGTCTTACGCAAAATATTATAGGTGTTTGTCTTACACAAAATATTATAGGTGTTTGTCTTACACAAAATATTATAGGTGTCTGTCTTACACAAAATATTATAGGTGTTTGTCTTACACAAAATATTATAGGTGTTTGTCTTACACAAAACATTATAGGTGTTTGTCTTATACAAAATATTATAGGTGTTTGTCTTACACAAAATATTATAGGTGTTTGTCTTACGCAAAATATTATAGGTGTTTGTCTTACGCAAAATATTATAGGTGTTAGTCTTACGCAAAATATTATAGGTGTTTGTCTTACACAAAATATTATAGGTGTTTGTCTTATACAAAATATTATAGGTGTTTGTCTTATACAAAATATTATAGGTGTTTGTCTTACACAAAATATTATAGGTGTTTGTCTTATACAAAATATTATAGGTGTTTGTCTTACACAAAACATTATAGGTGTTTGTCTTACGCAAAATATTATAGGTGTTTGTCTTACGCAAAATATTATAGGTGTTTGTCTTATACAAAATATTATATGTGTTTGTCTTACACAAAATATTATAGGTGTTTGTCTTACGCAAAATATTATAGGTGTTTGTCTTACGCAAAATATTATAGGTGTTTGTCTTACACAAAATATTATAGGGGTTTGTCTTACACAAAATATTATAGGTGTTTGTCTTACACAAAATATTATAGGTGTCTGTCTTACACAAAATATTATAGGTGTTTGTCTTACACAAAATATTATAGGTGTCTTTCTTACACAAAATATTATAGGTGTTTGTCTTACACAAAACATTATAGGTGTTTGTCTTATACAAAATATTATAGGTGTTTGTCTTACACAAAATATTATAGGTGTTTGTCTTACACAAAATATTATAGGTGTTTGTCTTACGCAAAATATTATAGGTGTTTGTCTTATACAAAATATTATAGGTGTTTGTCTTACACAAAATATTATAGGTGTTTGTCTTACGCAAAATATTATAGGTGTTTGTCTTACGCAAAATATCATAGGTGTTTGTCTTACACAAAATATTATAGGTGTTTGTCTTATACAAAATATTATAGGTGTTTGTCTGACACAAAATATTATAGGTGTTTGTCTGAAGGAAAATATTATAGGTATTTGTCTTACGCAAAATATTATAGGTGTTTGTCTTACACAAAATATTATAGGTGTTTGTCTTACACAAAATATTATAAATGTTTGTCTGACACAAAATATTATAGGTGTTTGTCTTACACAAAATATTATAGGTGTTTGTCTTACACAAAATATTATAGGTGTTTGTCTTACACAAAATATTATAGGTGTTTGTCTGACACAAAATATTATAGGTGTTTGTCTTACACAAATTATTGTAGGTGTTTGTCTTACACAAAATATTATAGGTGTTTGTCTTACACAAAATATTATAGGTGTTTGTCTTACGCAAAATATTATAGGTGTTTGTCTTACACAAAATATTATAGGTGTTTGTCTTACACAAAATATTATAAATGTTTGTCTGACACAAAATATTATAGGTGTTTGTCTTACACAAAATATTATAGGTGTTTGTCTGACACAAAATATTATAGGTGTTTGTCTTACACAAAATCTTATAGGTGTTTGTCTTACACAAAATATTATAGGTGTTTGTCTTACACAAAATATTATAAATGTTTGTCTGACACAAAATATTATAGGTGTTTGTCTTACACAAAATATTATAGGTGTTTGTCTGACACAAAATATTATAGGTGTTTGTCTTACGCAAAATATTATAGGTGTTTGTCTTACACAAAATATTATAGGTGTTTGTCTGACTCAAAATATTATAGGTGTTTGTCTTACACAAAATATTATAGGTGTTTGTCTTACACCAAATATCAGAGGTGTTTGTCTGATACAAAATATTATAGGTGTTTGTCTTACACAAAATATTATAGGTGTTTGTCTTACACAAAATATTATAGGTGTTTGTCTGACACAAAATATTATAGGTGTTTGTCTGACGGAAAATATTATAGGTGTTTGTCTTACACAAAATATTATAGGTGTTTGTCTTACGCAAAATATTATAGGTTTTTTTCTGACACAAAATATTATAAGTGTTTGTCTTACACAAAATCTTATAAATGTTTGTCTTACACAAAATATTATAGGTGTTTGTCTACCACTAAATCTTATAGGTGTTTGTCTTACACAAAATATCATAGGTGTTTGTCTTACACAAAATATTATAAGTGTTTGTCTCATGCAAAATATTATAGGTGTTTGTCTTACGCTAAATATTATAGGTGTTTGTCTTACGCAAAATATTATATGTGTTTGACTTACACAGAATATTGTAGGTGTTTGTCTCACAGAAAAATTTTATAGGTGTTTGTCTTACACAAAATATTATAGGTGTTTGTCTTACACAAAATATTATAGGTGTTTGTCTTTCACAAAATATTATAGGTGTTTGTCTTACACAAAATATTATAGATGTTTATCTGATGCAAAATATTATAAGTGTTTGTCTTACGCAAAATATTATAGGTGTTTGTCTTACACAAAATATTATAGGTGTTTGTCTGATGCAAAATATTATATGTGTTTGTCTTACACAAAATATTATAGATGTTTATCTGATGCAAAATATTATATGTGTTTGTCTTACACAAAATATTATAGGTGTTTGTCTTACACAAAATATTATAGGTGTTTGTCTTACGCAAAATATTATAGGTGTTTGTCTTACACAAAATATTATAGGTGTTTGTCTGACTCAAAATATTATAGGTGTTTGTCTTACACAAAATATTATAGGTGTTTGTCTTACACAAAATATTATAGGTGTTTGTCTTACGCAAAATATTATAGGTGTTTGTCTTACACAAAATATTATAGGTGTTTGTCTTACACAAAATATTATAAATGTTTGTCTGACACAAAATATTATAGTTGTTTGTCTTACACAAAATATTATAGGTGTTTGTCTTACACAAAATATTATAGATGTTTATCTGATGCAAAATATTATAAGTGTTTGTCTTACGCAAAATATTATAGGTGTTTGTCTTACACAAAATATTATAGGTGTTTGTCTGATGCAAAATATTATATGTGTTTGTCTTACACAAAATATTATAGATGTTTATCTGATGCAAAATATTATATGTGTTTGTCTTACACAAAATATTATAGGTGTTTGTCTTACACAAAATATTATAGGTGTTTGTCTTACACAAAATATTATAGATGTTTATCTGATGCAAAATATTATATGTGTTTGTCTTACACAAAATATTATAGGTGTTTGTCTTACACAAAATATTATAGGGGTTTGTCTTACACAAAATATTATAGGTGTTTGTCTTACACAAAATATTATAGGTGTTTGTCTTACGCAAAATATTATAAATGTTTGTCTTACGCAAAATATTATAGGTGTTTGTCTTACACAAAATATTATAGGGGTTTGTCTTACACAAAATATTATAGGTGTTTGTCTTATGCTAAATATTATAGGTGTTTGTCTTACACAAAATATTATAGATGTTTATCTGATGCAAAATATTATAAGTGTTTGTCTTACGCAAAATATTATAAATGTTTGTCTTACACAAAATATTATAAGTGTTTGTCTTACGCAAAATATTATAAATGTTTGTCTTACACAAAATATTATAAGTGTTTGTCTTACACAAAATATTATAGGTGTTTGTCTTACGCAAAATATTATAGGTGTCTGTCTTACACAAAATATTATAGGTGTTTGTCTTACACAACATATTATAGGTGTTTGTCTTACACAAAATCTTATAGGTGTTTGTCTTACACAAAATATTATAGGTGTTTGTCTTACACAAAATATTATAGGTGTTTGTCTTACACAAAATATTATAGGGGTTTGTCTTACACAAAATATTATAGGGGTTTGTCTTACACAAAATATTATAGGTGTTTGTCTGACACAAAATATTATAGATGTTTATCTGATGCAAAATATTGTAAGTGTTTGTCTTACGCAAAATATTATAAATGTTTTTCTTACACAAAATATTATAAGTGTTTGTCTTACGCAAAATATTATAGGTGTTTGTCTTACGCAAAATATTATAGGTGTTTGTCTCATGCAAAATATTATAGGTGTTTGTCTTACGCAAAATATTATAGGTGTTTGTCTTACGCAAAATATTATAGGTGTTTGTCTTACGCAAAATATTATAGGTGTTTGTCTTATGCAAAATATTATAGGTGTTTGTCTTACGCAAAATATTATAGGTGTTTGTCTTACACGAAATATTATAAGTGTCTGTCTTACACAAAATATTATAGGTGTTTGTGTTACACAAAACATTATAGGTGTTTGTCTTATACAAAATATTATAGGTGTTTGTCTTACACAAAATATTATAGGTGTTTGTCTTACGCAAAATATTATAAGTGTTTGTCTTACACAAAATATTATAGATGTTTATCTGATGCAAAATATTATATGTGTTTGTCTTACACAAAATATTATAGGTGTTTGTCTTACACAAAATATTATAGGTGTTTGTCTTACGCAAAATATTATAGGTGTTTGTCTTACACAAAATATTATAGATGTTTATCTGATGCAAAATATTATAAGTGTTTGTCTTACGCAAAATATTATAGGTGTTTGTCTTACACAAAATATTATAGGTGTTTGTCTGATGCAAAATATTATATGTGTTTGTCTTACACAAAATATTATAGATGTTTATCTGATGCAAAATATTATATGTGTTTGTCTTACACAAAATATTATAGGTGTTTGTCTTACACAAAATATTATAGGTGTTTGTCTTACGCAAAATATTATAGGTGTTTGTCTTACACAAAATATTATAGGTGTTTGTCTGACTCAAAATATTATAGGTGTTTGTCTTACACAAAATATTATAGGTGTTTGTCTTACACAAAATATTATAGGTGTTTGTCTTACGCAAAATATTATAGGTGTTTGTCTTACACAAAATATTATAGGTGTTTGTCTTACACAAAATATTATAAATGTTTGTCTGACACAAAATATTATAGGTGTTTGTCTTACACAAAATATTATAGGTGTTTGTCTTACACAAAATATTATAGATGTTTATCTGATGCAAAATATTATAAGTGTTTGTCTTACGCAAAATATTATAGGTGTTTGTCTTACACAAAATATTATAGGTGTTTGTCTGATGCAAAATATTATATGTGTTTGTCTTACACAAAATATTATAGATGTTTATCTGATGCAAAATATTATATGTGTTTGTCTTACACAAAATATTATAGGTGTTTGTCTTACACAAAATATTATAGGTGTTTGTCTTACACAAAATATTATAGATGTTTATCTGATGCAAAATATTATATGTGTTTGTCTTACACAAAATATTATAGGTGTTTGTCTTACACAAAATATTATAGGGGTTTGTCTTACACAAAATATTATAGGTGTTTGTGTTACACAAAATATTATAGGTGTTTGTCTTACGCAAAATATTATAAATGTTTGTCTTACGCAAAATATTATAGGTGTTTGTCTTACACAAAATATTATAGGGGTTTGTCTTACACAAAATATTATAGGTGTTTGTCTTATGCTAAATATTATAGGTGTTTGTCTTACACAAAATATTATAGATGTTTATCTGATGCAAAATATTATAAGTGTTTGTCTTACGCAAAATATTATAAATGTTTGTCTTACACAAAATATTATAAGTGTTTGTCTTACGCAAAATATTATAGGTGTTTGTCTTATGCTAAATATTATAGGTGTTTGTCTTACACAAAATATTATAGGTGTTTGTCTTACGCAAAATATTATAGGTGTCTGTCTTACACAAAATATTATA
The DNA here is from genome assembly GCA_963556195.1 of Sepiola atlantica. NCBI lineage: Eukaryota > Metazoa > Mollusca > Cephalopoda > Sepiida > Sepiolidae > Sepiola > Sepiola atlantica. Next base: position 53,955 of record CAUVYP010000219.1, on the reverse strand, counting down.
GGTGTTTGTCTTACACAACATATTATAGGTGTTTGTCTTACACAAAATCTTATAGGTGTTTGTCTTACACAAAATATTATAGGTGTTTGTCTTACACAAAATATTATAGGTGTTTGTCTTACACAAAATATTATAGGGGTTTGTCTTACACAAAATATTATAGGGGTTTGTCTTACACAAAATATTATAGGTGTTTGTCTGACACAAAATATTATAGATGTTTATCTGATGCAAAATATTGTAAGTGTTTGTCTTACGCAAAATATTATAAATGTTTTTCTTACACAAAATATTATAAGTGTTTGTCTTACGCAAAATATTATAGGTGTTTGTCTTACGCAAAATATTATAGGTGTTTGTCTCATGCAAAATATTATAGGTGTTTGTCTTACGCAAAATATTATAGGTGTTTGTCTTACGCAAAATATTATAGGTGTTTGTCTTACGCAAAATATTATAGGTGTTTGTCTTACGCAAAATATTATAGGTGTTTGTCTTACGCAAAATATTATAGGTGTTTGTCTTACACGAAATATTATAAGTGTCTGTCTTACACAAAATATTATAGGTGTTTGTGTTACACAAAACATTATAGGTGTTTGTCTTATACAAAATATTATAGGTGTTTGTCTTACACAAAATATTATAGGTGTTTGTCTTACGCAAAATATTATAGGTGTTTGTCTTACACAAAATATTATAGGTGTTTGTCTTACACAAAATATTATAGGTGTCTGTCTTACACAAAATATTATAGGTGTTTGTCTTACACAAAATATTATAGGTGTTTGTCTTACACAAAACATTATAGGTGTTTGTCTTATACAAAATATTATAGGTGTTTGTCTTACACAAAATATTATAGGTGTTTGTCTTACGCAAAATATTATAGGTGTTTGTCTTACGCAAAATATTATAGGTGTTAGTCTTACGCAAAATATTATAGGTGTTTGTCTTACACAAAATATTATAGGTGTTTGTCTTATACAAAATATTATAGGTGTTTGTCTTACACAAAATATTATAGGTGTTTGTCTTACACAAAATATTATAGGTGTTTGTCTTACACAAAATATTATAGGTGTTTGTCTTATACAAAATATTATAGGTGTTTGTCTTATACAAAATATTATAGGTGTTTGTCTTACACAAAATATTATAGGTGTCTGTCTTATACAAAATATTATAGGTGTTTGTCTTACACAAAACATTATAGGTGTTTGTCTTACGCAAAATATTATAGGTGTTTGTCTTATACAAAATATTATAGGTGTTTGTCTTACACAAAATATTATAGGTGTTTGTCTTACGCAAAATATTATAGGTGTTTGTCTTACGCAAAATATTATAGGTGTTTGTCTTCACAAAATATTATTGGGGTTTGTCTTACACAAAATATTATAGGTGTTTGTCTTACACAAAATATTATAGGTGTCTGTCTTACACAAAATATTATAGGTGTTTGTCTTACACAAAATATTATAGGTGTCTTTCTTACACAAAATATTATAGGTGTTTGTCTTACACAAAACATTATAGGTGTTTGTCTTATACAAAATATTATAGGTGTTTGTCTTACACAAAATATTATAGGTGTTTGTCTTACGCAAAATATTATAGGTGTTTGTCTTACACAAAATATTATAGGTGTTTGTCTTACGCAAAATATTATAGGTGTTTGTCTTATACAAACTATTATAGGTGTTTGTCTTACACAAAATATTATAGGTGTTTGTCTTACGCAAAATATTATAGGTGTTTGTCTTACGCAAAATATCATAGGTGTTTGTCTTACACAAAATATTATAGGTGTTTGTCTGACACAAAATATTATAGGTGTTTGTCTGAAGGAAAATATTATAGGTATTTGTCTTACGCAAAATATTATAGGTGTTTGTCTTACACAAAATATTATAGGTGTTTGTCTTACACAAAATATTATAAATGTTTGTCTGACACAAAATATTATAGGTGTTTGTCTTACACAAAATATTATAGGTGTTTGTCTTACACAAAATATTATAGGTGTTTGTCTTACACAAAATATTATAGGTGTTTGTCTGACACAAAATATTATAGGTGTTTGTCTTACACGAATTATTGTAGGTGTTTGTCTTACACAAAATATTATAGGTGTTTGTCTTACACAAAATATTATAGGTGTTTGTCTTACGCAAAATATTATAGGTGTTTGTCTTACACAAAATATTATAGGTGTTTGTCTTACACAAAATATTATAAATGTTTGTCTGACACAAAATATTATAGGTGTTTGTCTTACACAAAATATTATAGGTGTTTGTCTGACACAAAATATTATAGGTGTTTGTCTTACGCAAAATATTATAGGTGTTTGTCTTACACAAAATATTATAGGTGTTTGTCTGACTAAAAATATTATAGGTGTTTGTCTTACACAAAATATTATAGGTGTTTGTCTTACACCAAATATCAGAGGTGTTTGTCTGATACAAAATATTATAAATGTTTGTCTGACACAAAATATTATAGGTGTTTGTCTTACACAAAATATTATAGGTGTTTGTCTTACACAAAATATTATAGGTGTTTGTCTTACACAAAATATTATAGGTGTTTGTCTGACACAAAATATTATAGGTGTTTGTCTTACACAAATTATTGTAGGTGTTTGTCTTACACAAAATATTATAGGTGTTTGTCTTACACAAAATATATTTTAGGTGTTTGTCTTACGCAAAATATTATAGGTGTTTGTCTTACACAAAATATTATAGGTGTTTGTCTTACACAAAATATTATAAATGTTTGTCTGACACAAAATATTATAGGTGTTTGTCTTACACAAAATATTATAGGTGTTTGTCTGACACAAAATATTATAGGTGTTTGTCTTACGCAAAATATTATAGGTGTTTGTCTTACACAAAATATTATAGGTGTTTGTCTGACTAAAAATATTATAGGTGTTTGTCTTACACAAAATATTATAGGTGTTTGTCTTACACCAAATATCAGAGGTGTTTGTCTGATACAAAATATTATAGGTGTTTGTCTTACACAAAATATTATAGGTGTTTGTCTTACACAAAATATTATAGGTGTTTGTCTTATACAAAATATTATAGGTGTTTGTCTTACACAAAATATTATAGGTGTCTGTCTTATACAAAATATTATAGGTGTTTGTCTTACACAAAACATTATAGGTGTTTGTCTTACGCAAAATATTATAGGTGTTTGTCTTATACAAAATATTATAGGTGTTTGTCTTACACAAAATATTATAGGTGTTTGTCTTACGCAAAATATTATAGGTGTTTGTCTTACGCAAAATATTATAGGTGTTTGTCTTCACAAAATATTATTGGGGTTTGTCTTACACAAAATATTATAGGTGTTTGTCTTACACAAAATATTATAGGTGTCTGTCTTACACAAAATATTATAGGTGTTTGTCTTACACAAAATATTATAGGTGTCTTTCTTACACAAAATATTATAGGTGTTTGTCTTACACAAAACATTATAGGTGTTTGTCTTATACAAAATATTATAGGTGTTTGTCTTACACAAAATATTATAGGTGTTTGTCTTACGCAAAATATTATAGGTGTTTGTCTTACACAAAATATTATAGGTGTTTGTCTTACGCAAAATATTATAGGTGTTTGTCTTATACAAAATATTATAGGTGTTTGTCTTACACAAAATATTATAGGTGTTTGTCTTACGCAAAATATTATAGGTGTTTGTCTTACGCAAAATATCATAGGTGTTTGTCTTACACAAAATATTATAGGTGTTTGTCTGACACAAAATATTATAGGTGTTTGTCTGAAGGAAAATATTATAGGTATTTGTCTTACGCAAAATATTATAGGTGTTTGTCTTACACAAAATATTATAGGTGTTTGTCTTACACAAAATATTATAAATGTTTGTCTGACACAAAATATTATAGGTGTTTGTCTTACACAAAATATTATAGGTGTTTGTCTTACACAAAATATTATAGGTGTTTGTCTTACACAAAATATTATAGGTGTTTGTCTGACACAAAATATTATAGGTGTTTGTCTTACACAAATTATTGTAGGTGTTTGTCTTACACAAAATATTATAGGTGTTTGTCTTACACAAAATATTATAGGTGTTTGTCTTACGCAAAATATTATAGGTGTTTGTCTTACACAAAATATTATAGGTGTTTGTCTTACACAAAATATTATAAATGTTTGTCTGACACAAAATATTATAGGTGTTTGTCTTACACAAAATATTATAGGTGTTTGTCTGACACAAAATATTATAGGTGTTTGTCTTACGCAAAATATTATAGGTGTTTGTCTTACACAAAATATTATAGGTGTTTGTCTGACTAAAAATATTATAGGTGTTTGTCTTACACAAAATATTATAGGTGTTTGTCTTACACCAAATATCAGAGGTGTTTGTCTGATACAAAATATTATAAATGTTTGTCTGACACAAAATATTATAGGTGTTTGTCTTACACAAAATATTATAGGTGTTTGTCTTACACAAAATATTATAGGTGTTTGTCTTACACAAAATATTATAGGTGTTTGTCTGACACAAAATATTATAGGTGTTTGTCTTACACAAATTATTGTAGGTGTTTGTCTTACACAAAATATTATAGGTGTTTGTCTTACACAAAATATATTTTAGGTGTTTGTCTTACGCAAAATATTATAGGTGTTTGTCTTACACAAAATATTATAGGTGTTTGTCTTACACAAAATATTATAAATGTTTGTCTGACACAAAATATTATAGGTGTTTGTCTTACACAAAATATTATAGGTGTTTGTCGTACACAAAATATTATAGGTGTTTGTCTTACGCAAAATATTATAGGTGTTTGTCTTACACAAAATATTATAGGTGTTTGTCTGACTAAAAATATTATAGGTGTTTGTCTTACACAAAATATTATAGGTGTTTGTCTTACACCAAATATCAGAGGTGTTTGTCTGATACAAAATATTATAGGTGTTTGTCTTACACAAAATATTATAGGTGTTTGTCTTACACAAAATATTATAGGTGTTTGTCTGACACAAAATATTATAGGTGTTTGTCTGACGGAAAATATTATAGGTGTTTGTCTTACACAAAATATTATAGGTGTTTGTCTTACGCAAAATATTATAGGTTTTTTTCTGACACAAAATATTATAGGTGTTTGTCTTACACAAAATCTTATAGGTGTTTGTCTTACACAAAATCTTATAAATGTTTGTCTTACACAAAATATTATAGGTGTTTGTCTACCACTAAATCTTATAGGTGTTTGTCTTACACAAAATATTATAAATGTTTGTCTGACAAAAAATATTATAGGTGTTTGTCTTACACAAAATATTATAGGTGTTTGTCTTACGCTAAATATTATAGGTGTTTGTCTTACGCAAAATATTATATGTGTTTGACTTACACAGAATATTGTAGGTGTTTGTCTCACAGAAAAATTTTATAGGTGTTTGTCTTACACAAAATATTATAGGTGTTTGTCTTACACAAAATATTATAGGTGTTTGTCTTTCACAAAATATTATAGGTGTTTGTCTTTCACAAAATATTATAGGTGTTTGTCTTACACAAAATATTATAGGTGTTAGTCTTACGCAAAATATTATAGGTGTTTGTCTTACACAAAATATTATAGGTGTTAGTCTTACACAAAATATTATAGGTGTTAGTCTTACGCAAAATATTATAGGTGTTTGTCTTACACAAAATATTATAGGTGTTAGTCTTACGCAAAATATTATAGGTGTTTGTCTTTCACAAAATATTATAGGTGTTTGTCTTACACAAAATATTATAGGTGTTAGTCTTACGCAAAATATTATAGGTGTTTGTCTTACGCAAAATATTATAAATGTCTGTCTTACACAAAATATTATAGGTGTTTGTCTTACGCAAAATATTATAGGTGTTTGTCTTACACAAAATATTATAGGTGTTTGTCTGACTCAAAATATTATAGGTGTTTGTCTTACACAAAATATTATAGGTGTTTGTCTTACACAAAATATTATAGGTGTTTGTCTTACGCAAAATATTATAGGTGTTTGTCTTACACAAAATATTATAGGTGTTTGTCTTACACAAAATATTATAAATGTTTGTCTGACACAAAATATTATAGGTGTTTGTCTTACACAAAATATTATAGGTGTTTGTCTGACACAAAATATTATAGGTGTTTGTCTTACACAAAATCTTATAGGTGTTTGTCTTACACAAAATATTATAGGTGTTTGTCTTACACAAAATATTATAAATGTTTGTCTGACACAAAATATTATAGGTGTTTGTCTTACACAAAATATTATAGGTGTTTGTCTGACACAAAATATTATAGGTGTTTGTCTTACGCAAAATATTTTAGGTGTTTGTCTTACACAAAATATTATAGGTGTTTGTCTGACGGAAATATTATAGGTGTTTGTCTTACACAAAATATTATAGGTGTTTGTCTTACACCAAATATCAGAGGTGTTTGTCTGATACAAAATATTATAGGTGTTTGTCTTACACAAAATATTATAGGTGTTTGTCTTACACAAAATATTATAGGTGTTTGTCTGACACAAAATATTATAGGTGTTTGTCTGACGGAAATATTATAGGTGTTTGTCTTACACAAAATATTATAGGTGTTTGTCTTACGCAAAATATTCTAGGTTTTTTTCTGACACAAAATATTATAGGTGTTTGTCTTACACAAAATCTTATAGGTGTTTGTCTTACACAAAATCTTATAAATGTTTGTCTTACACAAAATATTATAGGTGTTTGTCTACCACTAAATCTTATAGGTGTTTGTCTTACACAAAATATCATAGGTGTTTGTCTTACACAAAATATTATAAGTGTTTGTCTCATGCAAAATATTATAGGTGTTTGTCTTACGCTAAATATTATAGGTGTTTGTCTTACGCAAAATATTATATGTGTTTGACTTACACAGAATATTGTAGGATTTTGTCTTTCACAAAATATTATAGGTGTTTGTCTTACACAAAATATTATAGGTGTTAGTCTTACGCAAAATATTATAGGTGTTTGTCTTACACAAAATATTATAGGTGTTAGTCTTACACAAAATATTATAGGTGTTAGTCTTACGCAAAATATTATAGGTGTTTGTCTTACACAAAATATTATAGGTGTTAGTCTTACGCAAAATATTATAGGTGTTTGTCTTTCACAAAATATTATAGGTGTTTGTCTTACACAAAATATTATAGGTGTTAGTCTTACGCAAAATATTATAGGTGTTTGTCTTACGCAAAATATTATAAATGTCTGTCTTACACAAAATATTATAGGTGTTTGTCTTACGCAAAATATTATAGGTGTTTGTCTTACACAAAATATTATAGGTGTTTGTCTGACTCAAAATATTATAGGTGTTTGTCTTACACAAAATATTATAGGTGTTTGTCTTACACCAAATATCAGAGGTGTTTGTCTGATACAAAATATTATAGGTGTTTGTCTTACACAAAATATTATAGGTGTTTGTCTTACACAAAATATTATAGGTGTTTGTCTGACACAAAATATTATAGGTGTTTGTCTGACGGAAAATATTATAGGTGTTTGTCTTACACAAAATATTATAGGTGTTTGTCTTACGCAAAATATTATAGGTTTTTTTCTGACACAAAATATTATAGGTGTTTGTCTTACACAAAATGTTATAGCTGTTTGTCTTACACAAAATCTTATAAATGTTTGTCTTACACAAAATATTATAGGTGTTTGTCTACCACTAAATCTTATAGGTGTTTGTCTTACACAAAATATCATAGGTGTTTGTCTTACACAAAATATTATAAGTGTTTGTCTCATGCAAAATATTATAGGTGTTTGTCTTACGCTAAATATTATAGGTGTTTGTCTTACGCAAAATATTATATGTGTTTGACTTACACAGAATATTGTAGGTGTTTGTCTCACAGAAAAATTTTATAGGTGTTTGTCTTACACTAAATATTATAGGTGTTTGTCTTACACAAAATATTATAGGTGTTTGTCTTTCACAAAATATTATAGGTGTTTGTCTTTCACAAAATGTTATAGGTGTTTGTCTTACACAAAATATTATAGGTGTTAGTCTTACGCAAAATATTATAGGTGTTTGTCTTACACAAAATATTATAGGTGTTTGTCTTACACAAAATATTATAGGTGTTTGTCTTTCACAAAATATTATAGGTGTTTGTCTTACACAAAATATTATAGGTGTTAGTCTTTCACAAAATATTATAGGTGTTTGTCTTACGCAAAATATTATAGGTGTTAGTCTTACGCAAAATATTATAGGTGTTTGTCTTACACAAAATATTATAGGTGTTTGTCTTTCACAAAATATTATAGGTGTTTGTCTTACACAAAATATTATAGGTGTTTGTCTTACACAAAATATTATAGGTGTTAGTCTTACGCAAAATATTATAGGTGTTTGTCTTACACAAAATATTATAGGTGTTTGTCTTACACAAAATATTATAGGTGTTTGTCTTTCACAAAATATTATAGGTGTTTGTCTTACACAAAATATTATAGGTGTTAGTCTTACGCAAAATATTATAGGTGTTTGTCTTACGCAAAATCTTATAAATGTCTGTCTTACACAAAATATTATAGGTGTTTGTCTTACGCAAAATATTATAGGTGTTTGTCTGACGGAAAATATTATAGGTGTTTGTCTTACACAAAATATTATAGGTGTCTGTCTTACACAAAATATTATAGGTGTTAGTCTTACGCAAAATATTATAGGTGTTTGTCTTACGCAAAATATTATAGGTGTTTGTCTTACACAAAATATTATAGGTGTCTGTCTTACACAAAATATTATAGGTGTTTGTCTTACACAAAATATTATAGGTGTTTGTCTTACACAAAATATTATATGTGTTTGACTTACACAAAATATTATAGGTGTTTGTCTTACACAAAATATTATAGGTGTTTGTCTTACACAAAATATTATAGGTGTTTGTCTTACGCTAAATATTATAGGTGTTTGTCTTACGCAAAATATTATATGTGTTTGACTTACACAGAATATTGTAGGTGTTTGTCTCACAGAAAAATTTTATAGGTGTTTGTCTTACACAAAATATTATAGGTGTTTGTCTTACACAAAATATTATATGTGTTTGACTTACACAAAACATTATAGGTGTTTGTCTTACACAAAATATTATAAGGGTGTGTCTTACACAAAATATTATAGGTGTTTGTCTTACACAAAATATTATAGGTGTTTGTCTTACACAAAATATTATAGGTGTTTGTCTTACGCAAAATATTATAGGTGTTTGTCTTACGCAAAATATTATAGGTGTTTGTCTTACACAAAATATTATAGGTGTTTGTCTTTCACAAAATATTAAAGGTGTTTGTCTTTCACAAAATATTAAAGGTGTTTGTCTTACACAAAATATTATAGGTGTTTGTCTTACGCAAAATATTATAGGTGTTTGTCTTACGCAAAATATTATAGGTGTTTGTCTTACGCAAAATATTATAAATGTCTGTCTTACACAAAATATTATAGGTGTTTGTCTTACGCAAAATATTATAGGTGTTTGTCTTACGCAAAATATTATAGGTGTTTGTCTTACACAAAATATTATAGGTGTCTGTCTTACACAAAATATTATAGGTGTGTGTCTTACACAAAATATTATAGGTGTTTGTCTTACACAAAATATTATAGGTGTTTGACTTACACAAAATATTATAGGTGTTTGTCTTACACAAAATATTATAGGTGTTTGTCTTACACAAAATATCATAGGTGTTAGTCTTACGCAAAATATTATAAATGTCTGTCTTACACAAAATATTATAGGTGTTTGTCTTACGCAAAATATTATAGGTGTTTGTCTTACACAAAATATTATATGTGTTTGACTTACACAAAATATTATAGGTGTTTGTCTTACACAAAATATTATAAGTGTTTGTCTTACACAAAATATTATAAGTGTTTGTCTTACACAAAATATTATAGGTGTTTGACTTACACAAAATATTATATGCGTTTGACTTACGCAAAATATTATAAGTGCTTGTCTTACACAAAATATTATAGGTGTTTGACTTACACAAAATATTATAGGTGTCTGTCTTACACAAAATATTATAGGTGTCTGTCTTACACAAAATATTATAGGTGTTTGTCTTTCACAAAATATTATAGGTGTTTGTCTTACACAAAATATTATAGGTGTTTGTCTTACACAAAATATTATAGGTGTTTTACTTACACAAAATATTATAGGTGTTTGACTTACACAAAATATTATAGGTGTTTGTCTGACACAAAATATTATAGGTGTTTGACTTACACAAAATATTATAGGTGTTTGTCTTACACAAAATATTATATGTGTTTGACTTACGCAAAATATTATAGGTGTTAGTCTTACGCAAAATATTATAGGTGTTAGTCTTACGCAAAATATTATAGGTGTTTGTCTTACGCAAAATATTATAGGTGTTTGTCTGACACAAAATATTATAGGTGTTTGTCTTACGCAAAATATTATAGGTGTTTGTCTTACGCAAAATATTATAGGTGTTTGTCTTACGCAAAATATTATAGGTGTTTGTCTGACACAAAATATTATAGGTGTTTGTCTTACACAAAATATTATAGGTGTTTGACTTACACAAAATATTATAGGTGTTTGTCTCACGCAAAATATTATAGGTGTTTGTCTTACACAAAATATTATAGGTGTTTGTCTTACACAAAATATTATAGGTGTTTGTCTGACACAAAATATTATAGGTGTTTGTCTTACACAAAATATTATAGGTGTTTGTCTTACACAAAATATTATAGGTGTTTGTCTTACACAAAATATTATAGGTGTTTGTCTTACACAAAATATTATATGTGTTTGTCTGACACAAAATATTATAGGTGTTTGACTTACACAAAATATTATAGGTGTTTGACTTACGCAAAATATTATAGGTGTTTGACTTACGCAAAATATTATAGGTGTTTGACTTACGCAAAATATTAAAGGTGTTTGTCTTACGCAAAATATTATAGGTGTTTGTCTTACGCAAAATATTATAGGTGTTTGTCTTACACAAAATATTATAGGTGTTTGTCTTACGCAAAATATTATAGGTGTTTGTCTTACACAAAATATTATAGGTGTTTGTCTTACACAAAATATTATAGGTGTTTGTCTTACACAAGATATTATAAGTGTTTGACTTACGCAAAATATTATAGGTGTTTGTCTTACGCAAAATATTATAGGTGTTTGTCTTACGCAAAATATTAAAGGTGTTAGTCTTACGCAAAATATTATAGGTGTTTGTCTTACGCAAAATATTATAGGTGTTTGTCTTACACAAAATATTATAGATGTTTGTCTTACACAAAATCTTATAGGTGTTTGTCTTACGCAAAATATTAAAGGTGTTTGTCTTACGCAAAATCTTATAGGTGTTTGTCTTACGCAAAATATTATAGGTGTTTGTCTTACACAAGATATTATAGGTGTTTGACTTACGCAAAATATTATAGGTGTTTGTCTTACGCAAAATATTATAGGTGTTTGTCTTACGCAAAATATTAAAGGTGTTAGTCTTACGCAAAATATTATAAGTGTTTGTCTTACGCAAAATATTATAGGTGTTTGTCTTACACAAAATATTATAAGTGTTTGTCTTACGCAAAATATTATAGGTGTTTGTCTTACGCAAAATATTATAGGTGTTTGTCTTACACAAAATATTATATGTGTTTGTCTTACGCAAAATATTATAGGTGTTTGTCTTACACAAAATATTATAGGTGTTTGTCTTACGCAAAATATTATAGGTGTTTGTGTTACGCAAAATATTATAAGTGTTTGTCTTACGCAAAATATTATAGGTGTTTGTCTTACACAAAATATTATAAGTGTTTGTCTTACGCAAAATATTATAGGTGTTTGTCTTATGCAAAATATTATAGGTGTTTGTCTTACGCAAAATATTATATGTGTTTGTCTTACGCAAAATATTATAGGTGTTTGTCTTACACAAAATATTATAGGTGTTTGTCTTATGCAAAATATTATAGGTGTTTGTCTTACACAAAATATTATAGGTGTTTGTCTTACACAAAATATTTTAGGTGTTTGTCTGACACAAAATATTATAGGTGTTTGTCTTACACAAAATATTATAGATGTTTGTCTTACACAAAATCTTATAGGTGTTTGTCTTACGCAAAATATTAAAGGTGTTAGTCTTACGCAAAATATTATAAGTGTTTGTCTTACGCAAAATATTATAGGTGTTTGTCTTACACAAAATATTATAGGTGTTTGTCTTACGCAAAATATTATAGGTGTTTGTCTTACACAAAATATTATAGGTGTTTGTCTTACACAAAATATTTTAGGTGTTTGTCTGACACAAACTATTATAGGGGTTTGTCTTACACAAAATATTATAGATGTTTGTCTTACACAAAATCTTATAGGTGTTTGTCTTACGCAAAATATTAAAGGTGTTAGTCTTACGCAAAATATTATAAGTGTTTGTCTTACGCAAAATATTATAGGTGTTTGTCTAACACAAAATATTATAGGTGTTTGTCTTACGCAAAATATTATATGTGTTTGTCTTACGCAAAATATTATAGGTGTTTGTCTTACACAAAATATTATAGGTGTCTGTCTTACACAAAATATTATAGGTGTTTGACTTACGCAAAATATTATAGGTGTTTGTCTTACGCAAAATATTATAGGTGTTTGTCTTTCACAAAATATTAAAGGTGTTTGTCTTACACAAAATATTATAGGTGTTTGTCTTTCACAAAATATTAAAGGTGTTTGTCTTACACAAAATATTATAGGTGTTTGTCTTACACAAAATATTATAGGTGTTTGACTTACGCAAAATATTATAGGTGTTTGTCTTACGCAAAATATTAAAGGTGTTAGTCTTACGCAAAATATTATAGGTGTTTGTCTTACGCAAAATATTATAGGTGTTTGTCTTACACAAAATATTATAAGTGTTTGTCTGACACAAAATATTATAGGTGTTTGTCTTACACAAAATATTATAGGTTTTTGTCTTACACAAAATATCATAGGTGTTTGTCTTACACAAAATCTTATAGGTGTTTGTCTTTCACAAAATATTATAGGTGTTTGTCTTACACAAAATATTTTAGGTGTTTGTCTTACGCTAAATATTATAGGTGTTTGTCTTACGCAAAATATTATATGTGTTTGACTTACACAGAATATTGTAGGTGTTTGTCTCACGAAAAATTTTATAGGTGTTTGTCTTACACAAAATATTATAGGTGTTAGTCTCACGCAAAATATTATAGGTGTTTGTCTTACGCAAAATATTATAGGTGTTAGTCTTACGCAAAATATTATAGGTGTTTGTCTTACGCAAAATATTATAGGTGTTTGTCTTACACAAAATATTATAGGTGTTTGTCTTACACAAAATATTATAGGTATTTGTCTTACACAAAATATTATATGGATTTGTCTTATGCAAAATATTATAGGTGTTAGTCTTACGCAAAATATTATAGGTGTTTGTCTTACGCAAAATATTATATGTGTTTGTCTTACGCAAAATATTATAGGTGTTTGTCTTACACAAAATATTATAGGTGTTTGTCTTACACAAAATATTATAGATGTTTGTCTTACACAAAATATTATAGGTGTTTGTCTTACACAAAATATTATAGGTGTTTGTCTGACACAAAATATTATAGGTGTTTGTCTTACACAAAATATTATAGGTGTTTGACTTACACAAAATATTATAGGTGTTTGTCTCACGCAAAATATTATAGGTGTTTGTCTTACACAAAATATTATAGGTGTTTGTCTTACACAAAATATTATAGGTGTTTGTCTGACACAAAATATTATAGGTGTTTGTCTTACACAAAATATTATAGGTGTTTGTCTTACACAAAATATTATAGGTGTTTGTCTTACACAAAATATTATAGGTGTTTGTCTTACACAAAATATTATATGTGTTTGTCTTACGCAAAATATTATAGGTGTTTGTCTTACACAAAATATTATAGGTGTTTGTCTTACGCAAAATATTATAGGTGTTTGTCTTACGCAAAATATTATAAGTGTTTGTCTTACGCAAAATATTAAAGGTGTAAGTCTTACGCAAAATATTATAGGTGTTTGTCTTACGCAAAATATTATAGGTGTTTGTCTTACACAAAATATTATAGATGTTTGTCTTACACAAAATCTTATAGGTGTTTGTCTTACGCAAAATATTAAAGGTGTTTGTCTTATGCAAAATCTTATAGGTGTTTGTCTTACGCAAAATATTATAGGTGTTTGTCTTACACAAGATATTATAGGTGTTTGACTTACGCAATATAATATTATAGGTGTTTGTCTTACGCAAAATATTATAGGTGTTTGTCTTACGCAAAATATTAAAGGTGTTAGTCTTACGCAAAATATTATAAGTGTTTGTCTCACGCAAAATATTATAGGTGTTTGTCTTACACAAAATATTATAAGTGTTTGTCTTACGCAAAATATTATAGGTGTTTGTCTTACGCAAAATATTATAGGTGTTTGTCTTACACAAAATATTATATGTGTTTGTCTTACGCAAAATATTATAGGTGTTTGTCTTACACAAAATATTATAGGTGTTTGTCTTACGCAAAATATTATAGGTGTTTGTCTCACGCAAAATATTATAAGTGTTTGTCTTACGCAAAATATTATAGGTGTTTGTCTTACACAAAATATTATAAGTGTTTGTCTTACGCAAAATATTATAGGTGTTTGTCTTATGCAAAATATTATAGGTGTTTGTCTTACGCAAAATATTATATGTGTTTGTCTTACGCAAAATATTATAGGTGTTTGTCTTACACAAAATATTATAGGTGTTTGTCTTACGCAAAATATTATAAGTGTTTGTCTTACGCAAAATATTATAGGTGTTTGTCTAACACAAAATATTATAGGTGTTTGTCTTACGCAAAATATTATATGTGTTTGTCTTACGCAAAATATTATAGGTGTTTGTCTTACACAAAATATTATAGGTGTCTGTCTTACACAAAATATTATAGGTGTTTGACTTACGCAAAATATTATAGGTGTTTGTCTTACGCAAAATATTATAGGTGTTTGTCTTACACAAAATATTATAGGTGTTTGTCTTTCACAAAATATTAAAGGTGTTTGTCTTACACAAAATATTATAGGTGTTTGTCTTTCACAAAATATTAAAGGTGTTTGTCTTACACAAAATATTATAGGTGTTTGTCTTACACAAAATATTATAGGTGTTTGACTTACGCAAAATATTATAGGTGTTTGTCTTACGCAAAATATTAAAGGTGTTAGTCTTACGCAAAATATTATAGGTGTTTGTCTTACGCAAAATATTATAGGTGTTTGTCTTACACAAAATATTATAAGTGTTTGTCTGACACAAAATATTATAGGTGTTTGTCTTACACAAAATCTTATAGGTGTTTGTCTTTCACAAAATATTATAGGTGTTTGTCTTACACAAAATATTTTAGGTGTTTGTCTTACGCTAAATATTATAGGTGTTTGTCTTACGCAAAATATTATATGTGTTTGACTTACACAGAATATTGTAGGTGTTTGTCTCACGAAAAATTTTATAGGTGTTTGTCTTACACAAAATATTATAGGTGTTAGTCTCACGCAAAATATTATAGGTGTTTGTCTGACGCAAAATACTATAGGTGTTTGTCCTACGCAAAATATTATAGGTGTCTGTCTTACACAAAATATTATAGGTGTTTGTCTTACACAAAATTTTATAGGTGTTTGTCTTACACAAAATATTATAGGTGTTGGTCTTACACAAAATATTATATGTGTTTGTCTTACACAAAATATTATAGGTGTTTGTCTTACAGAAAATATTATAGGTGTTAGTGTCACGCAAAATATTATAGGTGTTTGTCTTACGCAAAATATTATAGGTGTTTGTCTTACGCAAAATATTATAGGTGTTTGTCTTACACAAAATATTATAGGTGTTTGTCTTACACAAAATATTATAGGTATTTGTCTTACACAAAATATTATATGGATTTGTCTTATGCAAAATATTATAGGTGTTAGTCTTACGCAAAATATTATAGGTGTTTGTCTTACGCAAAATATTATATGTGTTTGTCTTACGCAAAATATTATAGGTGTTTGTCTTACACAAAATATTATAGGTGTTTGTCTTACACAAAATATTATAGATGTTTGTCTTACACAAAATATTATAGGTGTTTGTCTTACACAAAATATTATAGGTGTTTGTCTGACACAAAATATTATAGGTGTTTGTCTTACACAAAATATTATAGGTGTTTGACTTACACAAAATATTATAGGTGTTTGTCTCACGCAAAATATTATAGGTGTTTGTCTTACACAAAATATTATAGGTGTTTGTCTTACACAAAATATTATAGGTGTTTGTCTGACACAAAATATTATAGGTGTTTGTCTTACACAAAATATTATAGGTGTTTGTCTTACACAAAATATTATAGGTGTTTGTCTTACACAAAATATTATAGGTGTTTGTCTTACACAAAATATTATATGTGTTTGTCTGACACAAAATATTATAGGTGTTTGACTTACACAAAATATTATAGGTGTTTGACTTACGCAAAATATTATAGGTGTTTGACTTACGCAAAATATTATAGGTGTTTGACTTACGCAAAATATTATAGGTGTTTGTCTTTCGCAAAATATTATAGGTGTTTGACTTACGCAAAATATTATAGGTGTTTGTCTTACGCAAAATATTATAGGTGTTTGTCTTACGCAAAATATTAAAGGTGTTAGTCTCACGCAAAATATTATAGGTGTTTGTCTTACGCAAAATATTATAGGTGTTTGTCTTACACAAAATATTATAGGTGTTTGTCTTACGCAAAATATTATAGGTGTTTGTCTTACACAAAATATTATAGGTGTTTGTCTTACACAAAATATTATAGGTGTTTGTCTTACGCAAAATATTATAGGTGTTTGTCTTACGCAAAATATTAAAGGTGTTAGTCTTACGCAAAATATTATAGGTGTTTGTCTTACGCAAAATATTATAGGTGTTTGTCTTACACAAAATATTATAGATGTTTGTCTTACACAAAATCTTATAGGTGTTTGTCTTACGCAAAATATTAAAGGTGTTTGTCTTACGCAAAATCTTATAGGTGTTTGTCTTACGCAAAATATTATAGGTGTTTGTCTTACACAAGATATTATAGGTGTTTGCCTTACGCAAAATATTATAGGTGTTTGTCTTACGCAAAATATTATAGGTGTTTGTCTTACGCAAAATATTAAAGGTGTTAGTCTTACGCAAAATATTATAAGTGTTTGTCTTACGCAAAATATTATAGGTGTTTGTCTTACACAAAATATTATAAGTGTTTGTCTTACGCAAAATATTATAGGTGTTTGTCTTACGCAAAATATTATAGGTGTTTGTCTTACACAAAATATTATATGTGTTTGTCTTACGCAAAATATTATAGGTGTTTGTCTTACACAAAATATTATAGGTGTTTGTCTTACGCAAAATATTATAGGTGTTTGTCTTACGCAAAATATTATAAGTGTTTGTCTTACGCAAAATATTATAGGTGTTTGTCTTACACAAAATATTATAAGTGTTTGTCTTACGCAAAATATTATAGGTGTTTGTCTTATGCAAAATATTATAGGTGTTTGTCTTACGCAAAATATTATATGTGTTTGTCTTACGCAAAATATTATAGGTGTTTGTCTTACACAAAATATTATAGGTGTTTGTCTTACGCAAAATATTATAGGTGTTTGTCTTACACAAAATATTATAGGTGTTTGTCTTACACAAAATATTTTAGGTGTTTGTCTGACACAAAATATTATAGGTGTTTGTCTTACACAAAATATTATAGATGTTTGTCTTACACAAAATCTTATAGGTGTTTGTCTTACGCAAAATATTAAAGGTGTTAGTCTTACGCAAAATATTATAAGTGTTTGTCTTACGCAAAATATTATAGGTGTTTGTCTTACACAAAATATTATAGGTGTTTGTCTTACGCAAAATATTATAGGTGTTTGTCTTACACAAAATATTATAGGTGTTTGTCTTACACAAAATATTTTAGGTGTTTGTCTGACACAAACTATTATAGGGGTTTGTCTTACACAAAATATTATAGATGTTTGTCTTACGCAAAATATTATAGGTGTTTGTCTTACGCAAAATATTAAAGGTGTTAGTCTTACGCAAAATATTATAAGTGTTTGTCTTACGCAAAATATTATAGGTGTTTGTCTAACACAAAATATTATAGGTGTTTGTCTTACGCAAAATATTATATGTGTTTGTCTTACGCAAAATATTATAGGTGTTTGTCTTACACAAAATATTATAGGTGTCTGTCTTACACAAAATATTATAGGTGTTTGACTTACGCAAAATATTATAGGTGTTTGTCTTACGCAAAATATTATAGGTGTTTGTCTTACACAAAATATTATAGGTGTTTGTCTTTCACAAAATATTAAAGGTGTTTGTCTTACACAAAATATTATAGGTGTTTGTCTTTCACAAAATATTAAAGGTGTTTGTCTTACACAAAATATTATAGGTGTTTGTCTTACACAAAATATTATAGGTGTTTGACTTACGCAAAATATTATAGGTGTTTGTCTTACGCAAAATATTAAAGGTGTTAGTCTTACGCAAAATATTATAGGTGTTTGTCTTACGCAAAATATTATAGGTGTTTGTCTTACACAAAATATTATAAGTGTTTGTCTGACACAAAATATTATAGGTGTTTGTCTTACACAAAATATTATAGGTTTTTGTCTTACACAAAATATCATAGGTGTTTGTCTTACACAAAATCTTATAGGTGTTTGTCTTTCACAAAATATTATAGGTGTTTGTCTTACACAAAATATTTTAGGTGTTTGTCTTACGCTAAATATTATAGCTGTTTGTCTTACGCTAAATATTATAGCTGTTTGTCTTACGCAAAATATTATATGTGTTTGACTTACACAGAATATTGTAGGTGTTTGTCTCACGAAAAATTTTATAGGTGTTTGTCTTACACAAAATATTATAGGTGTTAGTCTCACGCAAAATATTATAGGTGTTTGTCTGACGCAAAATATTATAGGTGTTTGTCTTACGCAAAATATTATAGGTGTCTGTCTTACACAAAATATTATAGGTGTTTGTCTTACACAAAATTTTATAGGTGTTTGTCTTACACAAAATATTATAGGTGTTGGTCTTACACAAAATATTATATGTGTTTGTCTTACACAAAATATTATAGGTGTTTGTCTTACGCAAAATATTATAGGTGTTTGTCTCACGCAAAATATTATAAATGTCTGTCTTACACAAAATATTATAGGTGTTTGTCTTACGCAAAATATTATAGGTGTTTGTCTTACACAAAATATTATAGGTGTTTGTCTTTCACAAAATATTATAGGTGTTTGTCTAACGCAAAATATTATAGGTGTTTGTCTTACACAAAATATTATAGGTGTCTGTCTTACACAAAATATTATAGGTGTCTGTCTTACACAAAATATTATAGGTGTTTGTCTTACACAAAATATTATAGGTGTTTGACTTACACAAAATATTATAGGTGTTGGTCTGACACCAAAATATTATAGGTGTTTGACTTACACAAAATATTATAGGTGTTTGTCTTACGCAAAATATTATAGGTGTTTGTCTTACACAAAATATTATATGTGTTTGTCTTACACAAAATATTATAGGTGTTTGTCTTACACAAAATATCATAGGTGTTTATCTGACACAAAATATTATTGGTGTTTGTCTGATGCAAAATATTATAAGTGTTTGTCTTACGCAAAATATTATAAATGTTTGTCTTATGCAAAATATTATAAATGTTTGTCTGACACAAAATATTATAGGTGTTTGTCTTACACAAAATATTATAAGTGTTTGTCTTACGCAAAATATTATAGGTGTTTGTCTTACGCTAAATATTATAGGTGTTTGTCTTACGCAAAATATTATATGTGTTTGACTTACACAGAATATTGTAGGTGTTTGTCTCACGAAAAATTTTATAGGTGTTTGTCTTACGCTAAATATTATAGGTGTTTGTCTTAGGCAAAATATTATATGTGTTTGACTTACACAAAATATTATAGGTGTTTGTCTTACACAAAATATTATAGGTGTTAGTCTCACGCAAAATATTATAGGTGTTTGTCTTACGCAAAATATTATAGGTGTTTGTCTTACACAAAATATTATAGGTGTTTGTCTTACACAAAATATTATAGGTGTTTGTCTTACACAAGATATTATAGGTGTTTGACTTACGCAAAATATTATAGGTGTTTGTCTTACGCAAAATATTATAGGTGTTTGTCTTACACAAAATATTATAGGTGTTTGTCTTACACAAAATATTATAGGTGTTTGTCTTACACAAGATATTATAGGTGTTTGTCTTACACAAAATATTATAGGTGTTTGACTTACACAAAATATTATAAGTGTTTGTCTGACACAAAATATTATAGGTGTTTGTCTTACACAAAATATTATAGGTGTTTGTCTTACACAAGATATTATAGGTGTTTGTCTTATGCAAAATATTATAGGTGTTTGTCTTACACAAAATATTATAGGTGTTTGTCTTACACAAAATATTATAGGTGTTTGACTTACGCAAAATATTATAGGTGTTTGTCTTACGCAAAATATTATAAGTGTTTGTCTGACACAAAATATTATAGGTGTTTGTCTTACGCAAAATATTATAGGTGTTTGTCTTACACAAAATATTATAAGTGTTTGTCTTACACAAAATATTATAGGTGTTTGTCTTACACAAAATATTATAGGTGTTTGTCTTTCACAAAATATTATAGGTGTTTGTCTTACACAAAATATTTTAGGTGTTTGTCTGACCCAAAATATTATAGGTGTTTGTCTTACACAAAATATTATAGATGTTTGTCTTACACAAAATCTTATAGGTGTTTGTCTTACGCAAAATATTAAAGGTGTTAGTCTTACGCAAAATATTATAAGTGTTTGTCTTATGCAAAATATTATAGGTGTTTGTCTTACACAAAATATTATAGGTGTTTGTCTTACGCAAAATATTATATGTGTTTGTCTTACGCAAAATATTATAGGTGTTTGTGTTACACAAAATATTATAGGTGTCTGTCTTACACAAAATATTATAGGTGTTTGACTTACGCAAAATATTATAGATGTTTGTCTTACACAAAATATTATAGGTGTTTGTCTTACGCAAAATATTATAGGTGTTTGTCTTACGCAAAATATTATAGGTGTTTGTCTTTCACAAAATATTAAAGGTGTTTGTCTTACGCAAAATATTATAGGTGTTTGTCTTACACAAAATATTATAGGTGTTTGTCTTTCACAAAATATTATAGGTGTTTGTCTTGCACAAAATATTATAGGTGTTTGTCTTACACAAAATATTATAGGTGTTGGTCTTACACAAAATATTATAGGTGTTTGTCTTACACAAAATATTATAGGTGTTTGTCTTACGCAAAATATTATAGGGGTTTGTCTTACACAAAATCTTATAGGTGTTTGTCTTACACAAAATATCAAAGGTGTTTGTCTTTCACAAAATATTAAAGGTGTTTGTCTTCTGCAAAATATTATAGGTGTTTGTCTTACACAAAATATTATAGGTGTTTGTCTGATGCAAAATATTATAGGTGTTTGTTTTACGCAAAATATTATAGGTGTTTGTCTTACGCAAAATATTATAGGTGTTTGTCTTAGACAAAATATTATAGGTGTTTGTCTTACACAAAATATTATATGTGTTTGTCTTGCACAAAATATTATAGGTGTTGGTCTCACACAAAATATTATAGGTGTTTGTCTTACACAAAATATTATAGGTGTTTGTCTTTCACAAAATATTAAAGGTGTTTGTCTTACACAAAATATTATAGGTGTTTGTCTTTCACAAAATATTAAAGGTGTTTGTCTTACACAAAATATTATAGGTGTTTGTCTTGCACAAAATATTATAGGTGTTTGTCTTACACAAAATATTATAGGTGTTGGTCTTACACAAAATATTATAGGTGTTTGTCTTACACAAAATATTATAGGTGTTTGTCTTACGCAAAATATTATAGGGGTTTGTCTTACACAAAATCTTATAGGTGTTTGTTTTACACAAAATATCAAAGGTGTTTGTCTTTCACAAAATATTAAAGGAGTTTGTCTTCTGCAAAATATTATAGGTGTTTGTCTTACACAAAATATTATAGGTGTTTGTCTTACACAAAATATTATAGGTGTTTGTCTTACGCAAAATATTATAGGTGTTTGTCTTACGCAAAATATTATAGGTGTTTGTCTTAGACAAAATATTATAGGTGTTTGTCTTACACAAAATATTATATGTGTTTGTCTTACGCAAAATATTATAGGTGTTTGTCTTACACAAAATATTATAGGTGTTTGTCTTTCACAAAATATTAAAGATGTTTGTCTTACGAAAAAATATTACAGGTGTTTGTCTTACACAAAATATTATAGGTGTTTGTCTTACACAAAATATTATAGGTGTTTGTCTTACACAAATTATTATAGGTGTTTGACTTACGCAAAATATTATAGGTGTTTGTCTTACGCAAAATATTAAAGGTGTTAGTCTTACGCAAAATATTATAGGTGTTTGTCTTACGCAAAATATTATAGGTGTTTGTCTTACACAAAATATTATAAGTGTTTGTCTGACACAAAATATTATAGGTGTTTGTCTTACACAAAATATTATAGGTGTTTGTCTTACACAAAATATTAAAGGTGTTAGTCTTACGCAAAATATTATAGGTGTTTGTCTTACGCAAAATATTATAGGTGTTTGTCTTACACAAAATATTATAGATGTTTGTCTGACACAAAATATTATAGGTGTTTGTCTTACACAAAATATTATAGGTGTTTGTCTTACACAAAATATTATAGGTGTTTGTCTTTCACAAAATATTATAGGTGTTTGTCTGACACAAAATATTATAGGTGTTTGTCTTACACAAAATATTATAGATGTTTGTCTTACACAAAATATTATAGGTGTTTGTCTTACGCAAAATATTAAAGGTGTTAGTCTTACACAAAATATCAAAGGTGTTTGTCTTTCACAAAATATTATAGGTGTTTGTCTGACACAAAATATTATAGGTGTTTGTCTTACACAAAATATTATAGATGTTTGTCTTACACAAAATCGTATAGGTGTTTGTCTTATGCAAAATATTAAAGGTGTTAGTCTTACGCAAAATATTATAAGTGTTTGTCTTACGCAAAATATTATAGGTGTTTGTCTTACACAAAATATTATAGGTGTTTGTCTTACGCAAAATATTATATGTGTTTGTCTTACGCAAAATATTATAGGTGTTTGTCTTACACAAAATATTATAGGTGTCTGTCTTACACAAAATATTATAGGTGTTTGTCTTACGCAAAATATTATAGGTGTTTGTCTGATGCAAAATATTATAAGTGTTTGTCTTAGGCAAAATATTATAAATGTTTGTCTTATGCAAAATATTATAAATGTTTGTCTGACACAAAATATTATAGGTGTTTGTCTTACACAAAATATTATAGGTGTTTGTCTTACACAAAATATTATAAGTGTTTGTCTTACGCAAAATATTATAGGTGTTTGTCTTACGCTAAATATTATAGGTGTTTGTGTTACGCAAAATATTATATGTGTTTGACTTACACAGAATATTATAGGTGTTTGTCTTACGCTAAATATTGTAGGTGTTGGTCTTACACAAAATATTATAGGTGTTTGACTTACAAAAAATATTATAGGTGTTTGTCTTACAGAAAATATTATAGGTGTTTGTCTCACGCAAAATATTATAGGTGTTTGTCTTACACAAAATATTATAAGTGTTTGTCTGACACAAAATATTATAGGTGTTTGTCTTACGCAAAATATTATAGGTGTTAGTCTTACACAAAATATTATAGGTGTTTGTCTTACACAAAATATTATAGGTGTTTGACTTACGCAAAATATTATAGGTGTTTGTCTTACGCAAAATATTATAGGTGTTTGTCTTACACAAAATATTATAAGTGTTTGTCTGACACAAAATATTATTGGTGTTTGTTTTACACAAAATATTATAGGTGTTTGTCTTACACAAAATATAAAAAGGTGTTAGTCTTACGCAAAATATTATAGGTGTTTGTCTTACGCAAAATATTATAGGTGTTTGTCTTACACAAAATATTATAAGTGTTTGTCTGACACAAAATATTATAGGTGTTTGTCTTACACAAAATATTATAGGTGTTTGTCTTTCACAAAATATTATAGGTGTTTGTCTTACACAAAATATTATAGGTGTTTGTCTTACACAAAATATTATAGGTGTTTGTCTTTCACAAAATATTATAGGTGTTTGTCTGACACAAAATATTATAGGTGTTTGTCTTACACAAAATATTATAGATGTTTGTCTTACACAAAATCGTATAGGTGTTTGTCTTACGCAAAATATTAAAGGTGTTAGTCTTACGCAAAATATTATAAGTGTTTGTCTTACGCAAAATATTATAGGTGTTTTTCTTACACAAAATATTATAGGTGTTTGTCTTACGCAAAATATTATATGTGTTTGTCTTACGCAAAATATTATAGGTGTTTGTCTTACACAAAATATTATAGGTGTCTGTCTTACACAAAATATTATAGGTGTTTGTCTTACGCAAAATATTATAAATGTTTGTCTTATGCAAAATATTATAAATGTTTGTCTGACACAAAATATTATAGGTGTTTGTCTTACACAAAATATTATAGGTGTTTGTCTTACACAAAATATTATAAGTGTTTGTCTTACGCAAAATATTATAGGTGTTTGTCTTACGCTAAATATTATAAGTGTTTGTCTTACGCAAAATATTATATGTGTTTGACTTACACAGAATATTGTAGGTGTTTGTCTCACGAAAAATTTTATAGGTGTTTGTCTTACACAAAATATTATAGGTGTTGGTCTTACACAAAATATTATATGTGTTTGACTTACAAAAAATATTATAGGTGTTTGTCTTACAGAAAATATTATAGGTGTTAGTCTCACGCAAAATATTATAGGTGTTTGTCTTACGCAAAATATTATAGGTGTTTGTCTTACGCAAAATATTATAGGTGTCTGTCTTACACAAAATATTATAGGTGTTTGTCTTACACAAAATTTTATAGGTGTTTGTCTTACACAAAATATTATAGGTGTTGGTCTTACACAAAATATTATATGTGTTTGTCTTACACAAAATATTATAGGTGTTTGTCTTACGCAAAATATTATAGGTGTTTGTCTGACGCAAAATATTATATGTGTTTGTCTTACGCAAAATATTATAGGTGTTTGTCTTACGCAAAATATTATAGGTGTCTGTCTTACACAAAATATTATAGGTGTTTGTCTTACACAAAATATTATAGGTATTTGTCTTACACAAAATATTATAGGTATTTGTCTTACGCAAAATATTATAGGTGTTAGTCTTACGCAAAATATTATAGGTGTTTGTCTTACGCAAAATATTGTATGTGTTAGTCTTACGCAAAATATTATAGGTGTTTGTCTTACACAAAATATTATAGGTGTTTGTCTTACACAAAATATTATAGATGTTTGTCTTACACAAAATATTATGAATGTTTGTCTTACACAAAATATTATAAATGTTTGTCTTACACAAAATATTATAGGTGTTTGTCTCACGCAAAATATTATATGTGTTTGTCTTACGCAAAATATTATAGGTGTTTGTCTTACGCAAAATATTATAAATGTCTGTCTTACACAAAATATTATAGGTGTTTGTCTTTCGCAAAATATTATAGGTGTTTGTCTTACGCAAAATATTATAGGTGTTTGTCTTACACAAAATATTATAGGTGTCTGTCTTACACAAAATATTATAGGTGTTTGTCTTACACAAAATATTATAGGTGTTTGACTTACACAAAATATTATAGGTGTTTGTCTGACACAAAATATTATAAGTGTTTGACTTACACAAAATATTATATGTGTTTGTCTTACACAAAATCTTATAGGTGTTTGTCTTACACAAAATATCATAGGTGTTTGTCTGACACAAAATATTATTGGTGTTTGTCTGATGCAAAATATTATAAGTGTTTGTCTTACGCAAAATATTATAAATGTTTGTCTTATGCAAAATATTATAAATGTTTGTCTGACACAAAATATTATAGGTGTTTGTCTTACACAAAATATTATAAGTGTTTGTCTTACGCAAAATATTATAGGTGTTTGTCTTACGCTAAATATTATAGGTGTTTGTCTTACGCAAAATATTATATGTGTTTGACTTACACAGAATATTGTAGGTGTTTGTCTCACGAAAAATTTTATAGGTGTTTGTTATACGCTAAATATTATAGGTGTTTGTCTTAGGCAAAATATTATAGGTGTTTGTCTTACACAAAATATTATAGGTGTTTGTCTTACACAAAATATTATAGGTGTTTGTCTAACACAAAATATTATAGGTGTTTGTCTTACACAAAATATTATAGATGTTTATCTGATGCAAAATATTATAGGTGTTTGTCTCACGCAAAATATTATAGGTGTTTGTCTTACGCAAAATATTATAGGTGTTTGTCTTACGCAAAATATTATAGGTGTCTGTCTTACACAAAATATTATAGGTGTTTGTCTTACACAAAATATTATAGGTGTTTGTCTTACACAAAATATTATAGGTGTCTGTCTTACACAAAATATTATAGGTGTTTGTCTTACGCAAAATATTATAGGTGTTTGTCTTACACAAAATATTATAGGTGTTTGACTTACGCAAAATATTATAGGTGTTTGTCTTACACAAAATATTATAGGTGTCTGTCTTACACAAAATATTATAGGTGTTTGTCTTACGCAAAATATTATATGTCTTTGACTTACACAAAATATTATAGGTGTTAGTCTTACGCTAAATATTATAGGTGTTTGTCTTACGCAAAATATTATAGGTGTTTGTCTTACGCAAAATATTATAGGTGTTTGTCTTACGCAAAATATTATAGATGTTTGTCTTACACAAAATATTATAACTGTTTGTCTGACACAAAATATTATAGGTGTTTGTTTTACACAAAATATTATAGGTGTTTGTCTTACACAAAATATTAAAGGTGTTAGTCTTACGCAAAATATTATAGGTGTTTGTCTTACGCAAAATATTATAGGTGTTTGTCTTACACAAAATATTATAAGTGTTTGTCTGACACAAAATATTATAGGTGTTTGTCTTACACAAAATATTATAGATGTTTGTCTTACACAAAATCTTATAGGTGTTTGTCTTACGCAAAATATTAAAGGTGTTAGTCTTACGCAAAATATTATAGGTGTTTGTCTTACGCAAAATATTATAGGTGTTTGTCTTACGCAAAATATTATAGGTGTGTGTCTTACGCAAAATATTATAGGTGTTTGTCTTACGCAAAATATCATAGGTGTTTGTCTTACGCAAAATATTATAGGTGTTTGTCCGATGCAAAATATTATAAGTGTTTGTCTTAGGCAAAATATTATAAATGTTTGTCTTATGCAAAATATTATAAATGTTTGTCTGACACAAAATATTATAGGTGTTTGTCTTGCACAAAATATTATAGGTGTTTGTCTTACACAAAATATTATAAGTGTTTGTCTTATGCAAAATATTATAGGTGTTTGTCTTACGCTAAATATTATAGGTGTTTGTCTTACGCAAAATATTATATGTGTTTGACTTACACAGAATATTGTAGGTGTTTGTCTCACGAAAAATTTTATAGGTGTTTGTCTTACACAAAATATTATAGGTGTTGGTCTTACACAAAATATTATATGTGTTTGACTTACACAAAATATTATAGGTGTTTGTCTTACAGAAAATATTATAGGTGTTAGTCTCACGCAAAATATTATAGGTGTTTGTCTCACGCAAAATATTATAGGTGTTTGTCTTACGCAAAATATTATAGGTGTCTGTCTTACACAAAATATTATAGGTGTTTGTCTTACACAAAATTTTATAGGTGTTTGTCTTACGCAAAATATTATAGGTGTTTGTCTTACGCAAAATATTATAGGTGTTTGTCTTACACAAAATATTATAGGTGTTGGTCTTACACAAAATATTATATGTGTTTGTCTTACACAAAATATTATAGGTGTTTGTCTTACGCAAAATATTATAGGTGATTGTCTGACGCAAAATATTATATGTGTTTGTCTTACGCAAAATATTATAGGTGTTTGTCTTACGCAAAATATTATAGGTGATTGTCTGACGCAAAATATTATATGTGTTTGTCTTACGCAAAATATTATAGGTGTTTGTCTTACGCAAAATATTATAGGTGTTTGTCTTACGCAAAATATTATACGTGTCTGTCTTACACAAAATATTATAGGTGTTTGTCTTACACAAAATATTATAGGTGTTTGTCTTACACAAGATATTATAGGTGTTTGTCTTACGCAAAATATTATAGGTGTTAGTCTTACGCAAAATATTATAGGTGTTTGTCTTACGCAAAATATTATAGGTGTCTGTCTTACACAAAATATTATAGGTGATTGTCTGACGCAAAATATTATAGGTGTTTGTCTTACACAAAATATTATAGATGTTTGTCTTACACAAAATATTATAAATGTTTGTCTTACACAAAATATTATAAATGTTTGTCTTACACAAAATATTATATGTGTCTGTCTCACGCAAAATATTATAGGTGTTTGTCTCACGCAAAATATTATATGTGTTTGTCTTACGCAAAATATTATAGGTGTTTGTCTTACGCAAAATATTATAAATGTCTGTCTTACACAAAATATTATAGGTGTTTGTCTTACGCAAAATATTATAGGTGTTTGTCTTACGCAAAATATTATAGGTGTTTGTCTTACACAAAATATTATAGGTGTCTGTCTTACACAAAATATTATAGGTGTTTGTCTTACACAAAATATTATAGGTGTTTGACTTACACAAAATATTATAGGTGTTTGTCTGACACCAAAATATTATAGGTGTTTGACTTACACAAAATATTATAGGTGTTTGTCTTACGCAAAATATTATAGGTGTTTGTCTTACACAAAATATTATAGGTGTTTGTCTTACACAAAATATCATAGGTGTTTGTCTGACACAAAATATTATTGGTGTTTGTCTGATGCAAAATATTATAAATGTTTGTCTTATGCAAAATATTATAAATGTTTGTCTGACACAAAATATTATAGGTGTTTGTCTTTCACAAAATATTATAAGTGTTTGTCTTACGCAAAATATTATAGGTGTTTGTCTTACGCTAAATATTATAGGTGTTTGTCTTACGCAAAATATTATATGTGTTTGACTTACACAGAATATTGTAGGTGTTTGTCTCACGAAAAATTTTATAGGTGTTTGTCTTACGCTAAATATTATAGGTGTTTGTCTTAGGCAAAATATTATATGTGTTTGACTTACACAAAATATTATAGGTGTTTGTCTTACACAAAATATTATAGGTGTTAGTCTCACGCAAAATATTATAGGTGTTTGTCTTACGCAAAATATTATAGGTGTTTGTCTTACGCAAAATATTATAGGTGTTTGTCTTACACAAAATATTATAGGTGTTTGTCTTACACAAGATATTATAGGTGTTTGACTTACGCAAAATATTATAGGTGTTTGTCTTACGCAAAATATTATAGGTGTCTGTCTTACACAAAATATTATAGGTGTTTGTCTTACACAAAATATTATAGGTGTTTGTCTTACACAAGATATTTTAGGTGTTTGTCTTACACAAAATATTATAGGTGTTTGACTTACACAAAATATTATAAGTGTTTGTCTGACACAAAATATTATAGGTGTTTGTCTTACACAAAATATTATAGGTGTTTGTCTTACACAAGATATTATAGGTGTTTGTCTTATACAAAATATTATAGGTGTTTGTCTTACACAAAATATTATAGGTGTTTGTCTTACACAAAATATTATAGGTGTTTGACTTACGCAAAATATTATAGGTGTTTGTCTTACGCAAAATATTATAGGTGTTTGTCTTACGCAAAATATTAAAGGTGTTAGTCTTACGCAAAATATTATAGGTGTTTGTCTTACGCAAAATATTATAGGTGTTTGTCTTACACAAAATATTATAAGTGTTTGTCTGACACAAAATATTATAGGTGTTTGTCTTACACAAAATATTATAGGTGTTTGTCTTACGCAAAATATTATATGTGTTTGTCTTACACAAAATATTATAAGTGTTTGTCTTACACAAAATATTATAGGTGTTTGTCTTACACAAAATATTATAGGTGTTTGTCTTACACAAAATATTATAGGTGTTTGTCTTACACAAAATATTATAGGTGTTTGTCTTACACAAAATATTATAAGTGTTTGTCTTACACAAAATATTATAGGTGTTTGTCTTACACAAAATATTATAAATGTTTGTCTGACACAAAATATTATAGGTGTTTGTCTTACACAAAATATTTTAGGTGTTTGTCTGACACAAAATATTATAGGTGTTTGTCTTACACAAAATATTATAGATGTTTGTCTTACACAAAATCTTATAGGTGTTTGTCTTACGCAAAATATTAAAGGTGTTAGTCTTACGCAAAATATTATAAGTGTTTGTCTTATGCAAAATATTATAGGTGTTTGACTTACGCAAAATATTATAGGTGTTTGTCTCACGCAAAATATTATAGGTGTTTGTCTTACACAAAATATTATAGGTGTTTGTCTTTCACAAAATATTAAAGGTGTTTGTCTTACACAAAATATTATAGGTGTTTGTCTTTCACAAAATATTAAAGGTGTTTGTCTTACGCAAAATATTATAGGTGTTTGTCTTACACAAAATATTATAGGTGTTTGTCTTACACAAAATCTTATAGGTGTTTGTCTTACACAAAATATTATAGGTGTTTGTCTTACACAAAATATTATAGGTGTTTGTCTTACGCAAAATATTATAGGTGTTTGTCTTACACAAAATCTTATAGGTGTTTGTCTTACACAAAATATCATAGGTGTTTGTCTTTCACAAAATATTAAAGGTGTTTGTCTTACGCAAAATATTATAGGTGTTTGTCTTACACAAAATATTATAGGTGTTTGTCTTACACAAAATATTATAGGTGTTTGTCTTACGCAAAATATTATAGGTGTTTGTCTTACGCAAAATATTATAGGTGTTTGTCTTACACAAAATATTATAGGTGTTTGTCTTACACAAAATATTATATGTGTTTGTCTTACGCAAAATATTATAGGTGTTTGTCTTACACAAAATATTATAGATGTTTGACTTACACAAAATATTAAAGGTGTTTGTTATACGAAAAAATATTATAGGTGTTAGTCTTACGCAAAATATTATAGGTGTTTGTCTTACACAAAATATTATAGGTGTCTGTCTTACACAAAATATTATAGGTGTCTGTCTTACACAAAATATTATAGGTGTTAGTCTTACGCAAAATATTATAGGTGTTTGTCTTACGCAAAATATTATAGGTGTTTGACTTACACAAAATATTATAGGTGTTTGACTTACGCAAAATATTATAGGTGTCTGTCTTACACAAAATATTATAGGTGTTTGTCTTACGCAAAATATTATAGGTGTTTGTCTTACACAAAATATTATAGGTGTTTGTCTTACACAAAATATTATAGGTGTTTGACTTACGCAAAATATTATAGGTGTTTGTCTTACACAAAATATTATAGGTGTTTGTCTTACGCAAAATATTATAGGTGTTTGTCTTACACAAAATATTATAGGTGTTTGACTCACGCAAAATATTATAGGTGTCTGTCTTACACAAAATATTATAGGTGTTAGTCTTACGCAAAATATTATAGGTGTTTGTCTTACGCAAAATATTATAGGTGTTTGTCTTTCACAAAATATTATAGGTGTTTGTCTTACACAAAATATCATAGGTGTTTGTCTGATGCAAAATATTATAGGTGTTTGTCTGATGCAAAATATTATAAGTGTTTGCGTTAGGCAAAATATTATAAATGTTTGTCTTATGCAAAATATTATAAATGTTTGTCTGACACAAAATATTATAGATGTTTGTCTGACACAAAATATTATAGATGTTTGTCTGACACAAAATATTATAGGTGTTTGTCTTACACAAAATATTATAGATGTTTGTCTGACACAAAATATTATAGATGTTTGTCTTACACAAAATATTATAGGTGTTTGTCTTACACAAAATATCATAGGTGTTTGTCTTACACAAAATATTATAGGTGTTAGTCTTACACAAAATATTATAGGTGTTTGTCTTACACAAAATATTATAGGTGTTTGTCTTACACAAAATATCATAGGTGTTTGTCTTACACAAAATATTATAGGTGTTAGTCTTACACAAAATATTATAGGTGTTTGTCTTACACAAAATATTATAGGTGTTTGTCTTCCAGTCCATGCAAAGATTGTGTACACATCTTTCCTATTTATAAATGATAGTATAATTCATTAAACTTTTTTTTGATCCTTAATTTCATTCGAGCAGTTGCATGACAGACCTATTTTGTTTGTATGTATGTACACTATCTCGCGTATTGTCGAGTTGTGATTCCGCTTGTCACATGCGCAATGATGTCTGCACTTCTGTAACTTTGTTATCGTGAGAAAAGATATCCTCAATAAAAAATTCAATAGACTTCAATATTTAAATGTTTACGTCCCGATAATTCAAACATGGCAAATTGTTCTATGGAGTTTTGTTATAGAATAAAGACATTCCGGAAACTTATGAAAAAGCAGTAACATCTACGATGAACTTAAAATGGAAAAGAGCCATGAGTGAGGAAATAGATGCCGGTAAAAGACACAACTCATGAACTTATTCCTGAAAAAAAATTAGATGTCTTTATGAAGCAAAGTTAAGAACAAGCAATGAGAAACTATTTAAGCCTATATAGATGATAAACCCTAACCCTAACCCTAACACTAACCCTAACCAAGACACATTTTCTCCAAATGTTAAAGGCTTATTTATCAGACTACTTAACCGAATACAAGATAATTTAATTGTACATCAGATGAACTATTAAATACGCGTGAGAAACTTGTTTGCAAATTAAAAGAAATTTGTACATAGACTGAAACAAACCGGGGAAAACATTGGAACCATTTATGGCATGAATAAATAAAGAAAGAAAAATGGGTTAGGGTTTCTGTTAGGGTTAGGGCTCTCGTTCTTAGCGATAGCCAAGCCCTGCATTCAAACTGCCAAGCTCTAACTGGAAGACTGGCAGACGCTAATATAAGACGAATAAATTCATGAATTGTAATCAGACCAAAATTTCAAAAAAGTTTAATAACTAATGGTGTTACATTATGCTCCGGCTTAAACTCAGGTTCACAAACCATGGGGAAAAGATAAAGTACGACTTGCGCAAGTCTGAAAAGGATGTGCAATGCAGGAAATAACAGAATATCCACGTGCGCCCCTTATTATATCAACCGATTTCAGCGCCACCTATCGTAGCTAAAAGGGAGATAATTAGGTCTGAAACGTCCTCTGGAGTTATGTAACTGTGTAGTCATGAGGAATGTTTATTTCCGGTTGGAGGTTACATCGGCCGAAACGTAGTGAGAATAACATCCAAGATCTAAATAAGCCAAATAATACTTGTATCAAATGTAGAAGAAAATGAAACTGAGAAAGGATGTCCTCAATAAAAAATCAATAGACGTCGATGCTTTTTGTACAAAAATAGGTGCTTATTTCGAACAGGGTCCCTGTAGAAAATTATTTTCATGTAAAATCAGTATTTTGTACTTACTC
The DNA here is from genome assembly GCA_963556195.1 of Sepiola atlantica. Lineage (NCBI taxonomy): Eukaryota > Metazoa > Mollusca > Cephalopoda > Sepiida > Sepiolidae > Sepiola > Sepiola atlantica. Next base: position 19,885 of record CAUVYP010000219.1, on the reverse strand, counting down.
AGTCATAGTTTCTCACTCACGGTACAAAAAAGAATTTAAAAATATCAAGCAGAACTTTAATTAGAACGATTTTTCCATTTCGACGTACAACCTCTATTCGCTGACACTTTGGGTGTGAGCCGACATTTTGGGTGTGAGCGGTCGATAGAATAGCCAAGGGCAATAACTCCGTTTTTATTGTTAGGATTTTAAAAAGAAAGAAACACATAAGCAATAATAATAAAATATATATTTATTAAATAAAAAAACTTCCATGTCTAATTCTTTTTCGTACCGTGAGTGACAAACTATGACTGAGTAAGTACAAAATACTGATTTTACATGAAAATAATTTTCTACAGGGACCCTATTCTAAATAAGCACCGAAGATTGTGTACGCATCTTTCTTAATATTTCAGTGGCAAACAAAATTCATTTATAATATATTACATTTAATTTATTTGGATCCTTAATCTCATTCGAGCAGTTACATGACAGACCTATTTTGTTTGTATGTACGTGCAGTATCTTGCGTTATGTCGAGTTGTGATTCCACTTGGCACATGCGCAATGATGTCTGCACTTCTGTAACTTTGTAGTCATGAGGACACCTCTGTGCAGATACGACTCCAATTCCCGTTCAGCGCGTTGGCGTGAAAGATGATTCAGTTCCCAAGTAGATTTCGTCACAGCAAGACATCTTATCCTATCCTGTTCTCGTCTTTCACCAGAAGCGGTCAGATGAGATGGAACTCCAGGATACCACATCCTGTTTTCGACAAAAGCAAGCCTACGAAACAACTCTCTTTACATCCCAGTGTTCCTTTTGAATAAAGTTGCTTTATTATTTAGTCGAGATGTTTGTTGTTTTCCATGGAAGATGGTGACCCCTTTCTTATTGGATATGCACTATTTTATTTTTATTTTTATGTTGTTTTTAATTCCTACTTTTATTTTTATTTATTTTAATTTTATTTTAATTTCAATTATTTCTTTTTTTATTTTTATTCTACGAAAACGCGTGAGTATTAAATTATCAATACCATAAAAAAAAAACAGTATTATATACTTACGCAGCGGATTTAAATAAGTATCCTCACGAAAAAAAGGAAAAATAATCGAGTAGAATTTTAATTAAAAAATAAAAATCAGATTCATCGTATTTTGATGACTGCCATTGATTTATTACTTGTTAATATGACAGACTGAGTTATCTACCGCTGAATTTCGTGTTTTTCGCTTGAATCAATGGCCGAACCCGATTAAACGATATAACGGATTTTTATTTTTTTTATTACAATTCTACTCGATAGTTTTTGCTAATTTTTGGTGTACAAACCTATTTTTGCTTGATACATAAGTATTTCAAAGAGTTTTCTGGTTAATTTAATTGTCACTGCGATTTTCACCGGTTTTTTTTTCATATGTAACCTCATCTATAGAAGCACCGATATTAAGACATGACCGATTATCTCCCTTGGCGACGCCATCTTTCTGGGTTTTTTTCGGAAGAAAAAGAAAATAATTTACCCGAAAAGAAATTTGCCATTTTTTTTTAATTACTACTCCTACTTTACCGGCTTCCATTTTCTCACCCATGGCTCTTTTTCATTTGAAGTTTATGAGCAAAAAACAGTAAGTATAATCTCGTCGTAATGCAGTGTTCATTTTTTTGTCCAAAATAATTTTCAACAACGAATGTCCAGTTTTGTTTGTTTTCATTTATTTCATTTCCAATTTTTTAGGTAGAAAAATGGGGTATATGTTACGACGCTCAGCAGAGTCGCAAACGGGGTCCAAAAAAAGAACGAGAAAGAGTTTAAAAACATAAATTTGCAACAAGTGAAGTTGACCTGCGACGAGGATAGATATTTTTCTATTTACCTATGTAATTTGTTTTTATTTTTACGTATTATAAATGGGTTTTTATTAGATGTAAAAAAAAAAATGTATTTTTTTTTTTACCAAAGGCTCGCACAAAATTCATGATGGCGATTTACGTGCTTCCTTACCAAATGCCCCCCCCCCAACAGCAGCCATGTTTTTCCCAACTTACGGTGACAAAACTATTGATTTCTAATAAATAGCGGTTGTAACGGTCTAAAAATAAAAACAAATGCCACAGGCAAGTTTCAAAATAACTTTTACAGCCTACAGTTACTTTTATTTGTTGTGTATTTGTTTTTTTAGCGTTTTTACTCTGCTGAGTCTCGTAAAAGATGCCCGAAAAATGATTTCCCGATAAATGTTTCCTGACTTGTAATAGTTGATCTTTTTTTTTATTTTTTAAATAAAGGTGCTTCTGCAGTTTCACAGTGACATCAAAATATTTAAAGAAATGTATACACTGTGGTATGTACTTACGGGTTAGCTGAAAATAAGATTGTACAGAAAAAAATTACGCAAATTCATCCAGTATTTATTAAATTATAAGAAAAAGAAGAAAAAAAACTATTTTACGTATCGGTAGACATTTCAGCTTGCTAATTAGGCAAGGGAGATCACTTTCGGAAAAAATCAAAATATAAGAAACATGACGACATATAGATAAAATCGTTTTAAATTTTTAATTTAATAAATTCTGGATGAATTTGCGTAATTTTTGGTGTACAGTCTTCTTTTCAGCTACCACGTAAGTACATAACAAAGTTTATACATTTCTTTAGCTTTTTTGTTGTAGCTTACATGTCGTCGTGAAAGCAAAGAAGCACCAAAAAAATCGGTCAATTTGTAGGTTAACACAACTTACCCCCCCCCCCCCCGTGTTAGCTGAGAATAAGATTGTACAGATAAAATTACGCAAATTCATCCAGTATTTATTAAATTATAAGAAAAAGAACAAAAAAACGATCTTACGACATTTTTACTTATATAATAGGCAAGGGAGATAACTCAAATTTTGTTTACTGGTTTAACAAAAATGGCTACCGATAGATAAAATCGTTTTTTCATTTTTTATTTAATAAATACTGGATGAATCTGCGTAATTTTTGGTGTTCAGGCTTCTTTTCAGCTACCACGTAATTACATTAAAAAAGTTTGTACATTTCTTTATTTTGTTCAAAATAATTTCCAACAATGAATGTTTTGTTTGGGCTTGTATTATTAATTGATTTCATTTCTAATTTAAGGTAAAAAAAACTTAAATGAATTTTTTCCCCCTTCTTAATTCGAGCAATATCAGATCTACTTAATAATTTAATTTTAATTTCAATATAAAAAAGAGGGACATTAAAAACCAATTCGGGTGCTTATCCAGATTAAGGGAGACATTCGAAAAAAACAAAAAACAAATAAAAACTTAGAAATATCTGTTTGATGTCACAGGATAAATATATCCTATACCAAAAATCACGTAAATTAATCAAGTAGTTTTTATTTTATAAAAGAAAAGTAAATTTAAACGAATAACGTGGAAATACGGCCTCCATTACGGTTAATTCAAGGGAGATAACCGAAATTAATAATAAGCCTTAATGGAGGCCACGTTATTCGTTAATCGGGAAAATTTAATTTTCGGGCATTTATAACGACAGCTAACAGAACGAAAAAGAGGTGATACAACAAAAACAACAAAAAACAAATAGACAACAAATAAATGTTACCAAAGGCAAGATAAGTTACTCTTCTACTAACCTGGATAAGTTTATTTGTGTTTTAACTTTAGTTTAAAGCAGTTTTGTAGTTCGTTTTAAAACTAGTATCGAGACGTCACGTGATCAAATGGGGCGATTTTGTGTTTTCTAATTTTGACATGGCGTCGAGACACTAGTTTAAAATCGAACTAAAAAACGCTTTAAAATAAGTTAAAACACAAATAAACTTATCCAAGTTAGTAGAAGACTAACTTATCTTGCCTTTGGTAACATTTATTTGTTGCCTATTTGTTTGTTTTTTCACACATTTTTCGTTCTGTTAGCTGTCGCTATGAATGCCCTAATTTTCTTTTATAAAATAAAAGGTTAAATCCAAGATTTTTATGTCTTTGTGACTTCCTGTTTAATCGTGCGCGTCATCTGACGTACGAATGACCAGAAATGAAACATAAACCTTTTTGTCAGCATTTCTTTATGCGAATTTTATTATTAGTATTATTGTTTCTTCGGATTATAGTTTAATAATAATAATAATAATACATTTGTTTGAATATTTTTTTTTAGTTTAATATATTAATAAACAAATAATATTTACATTGAAAAAAAAACACTTATTTATTATTATTGTTTCTTCAAATTATAGTTTAATAATAATAATAATAATAATACATTTGTTTAATTTCTTTTTTAGTTTAATATATTAATAAACAAATAATATTTACATCGAAAAAAAAACACATTTATTATTATTATTATTATTATTATTATTATTATTATTTGAAATCACTAGGAGTTCTCACACAGGTCATCAGTGATTGCTCACCGACAACCGGTGGTATTCCCTGGAGTCTGAGTGACAACAAGTCTCCCCAGATTTCCAGTATTCTCCACCTCTTTTTGTTAGCCACCGCAAATAAATTTGCAGTATCACAACAGTCGTTCACCATTGATTTATCGCTGGTAAGGACCATTGGTCTTCTCTTGGGTTTGGGTGGCAATAAGCCTCCCCAAGGTCCCAGCAGTCTCCGCACTTCCAATGGAGGTCTGGTTTGTGCTGTCCCTCCTCGGTCTTTACATCCTCCTTGACCCTATGCAAATATTTTGTGTGGCGTCAGCCCAGGCTGGTACCATTTTTTTTGGGGGGGGGGGGGGCTGATTATTTTTTTTGGGGGGGGCTGATGGTGTTTCTTGCTATTTCTGTTCATTGGTTCATTTTTGTGTTGTGTCAGTTGAGGCCACTGTAATTTATTGGGGGGAGCTTATACAGCGATGTTTATTATTATTATTGTTGTTATTGTTGTTGTTGTTCCTCCTCCTCCTCCTCCTCCTCCTCCTTCGAATTATAGTTTAAAATCGAACCTTTACTTTAGGGTTAAAATCTCATAGCACTTTCAAAAGTTAATATTTTGGGGAAAAAAATATTCAGTCGAGGACTTTTTTACCCTGAACCTGGCCAAGAAGTGAGTGGTCAATTTACGTGAGATTTATATAGGAAAGTGATCACCTCCTCTAAAATTAAAAATGATAAAAAAACATTTTTTAAATCTTTTTATGAAATATGATTCACTATGGTTCCAAAAGTTCTCGACTGAAAAGTTTTTCTAAAAATATTAAATTTTGAAAGTGCTATGAGTTTTTAACCCTAAAGCAAAGGTTCGCCGTTTAATAATACTAATACATTTGTTTAATAATTCTTTTTTTCAAGTTTAATGTAGTAATAAATAAATAATATTTACATTGAAAAACACAACACTTATTTATTATTAATTTAAGTGTTTGAAATAAATTTAAAAAATATGCTATAATAATAAAACATTTTATTGAGTTAATTTTTAAAAACAAATTATCAAAATAACGATTTTAGTTTAATGTAGTAATAAACAAATAATATTTACATTAAAAAAAAATTATTATTAATTATTATTATTATTAATAATATTATTAAAAATTATTATTAATGTAAATGTTTCAAATAAATAAAAACATATGCTATCATAATGATAAAACATTTCATTGAATTAATTTTAACAAACAAATTATCAACCGAAATTATTTCTTAATAGCGTTAACCAATTAATGTCTCTTGTTTGTGGCATTAAATGATGCAAATTTTATGTTCATACAGAATAATTCTGCGGCTGGAATTATGTCTGAAACTAACTTCTCCATTACTTTAATTTTGACGTTATCTTATGGGAAGGTAATCAATAATTAGAAATTAAAAAAAGAAACGGACGTCGATATTAAAAAAATAGAAAAGTTTTATAAATTTGAAAGTGTAAATAGTGATTTGTGTCGAAAAAAAAATCATAGGTAACCAAGAGTGAAGCTAGCTGAAGAGCGAGGTTGCAAAAAAAAAAAAAAATATCCTTCGCGGCCCTCTCCTTAGGTCTAATAACTACTGTAGTGTGGTGACAAATTGACGACTAACGCTCTCCAGTAGTGAGGAAGGTTTTTAAAACAATTGAACGCAATCCCTTACTTCGTCTTAGATGTTGGAAGAACATCCTCCGTCGCCAGCAGCCACGCTCCTCCTATTTTCCACACACTCCCAACAACAACAAAAAAAATGCAAAGAAAAATTTGTGTGACTCTGCAGAGTGACAGACAGGTGCTAGGCCTTAGTCGGGGGCCACCTGAAGGTAACAGTGGCTCAGGGTACCCTCATTATGTCCCTTAGCCGGAGCTCCGCTGTTGGTTGTAGTTTCCGTCATACGCAGGACTATGATATCATTGAGCAGGAAGTAAACTCGGTCTACCTCTTCGCTTTCTTCGAGGTGCAGAAGCACTACCACTTCTGTCTTGCGGGTGGAGCTATTTCAATGCCAACACACTCAAAGTGGTACCATTCATCACAAGAATCGCAGCATATGTCATGAATCCCTGGAGGCCCATTACAAGTAGGACACAACCAGATTGTGTCGTCTCTTTCTCGAGATGAGCCTGAGGGTTCCGGGTTTCAGCTGCTTCCTGAAGCGACAGGCAAAGAAGAATCAGCATGATTAGGATCACACTCCTCGGGGTCCTCAGAAGATTGTGAAATCTCCATCGGGTACAGATGTTTTAGGGAGTGAACCATTACATGACCATCACCCTGTTTGACACGAGAACCTCCAGTATAGTTCCCAACATCCAAAAGGGTCGTGGTTTTAGAGGGCTCTTGACCAGTACTACATCGTTTCTTTGAATACGGTTCTGGAATGGTATCTGGGATCTTCCTGGCGACCTTCTTCTAAGATCAAGGAGGTACTCATTGTACCAAAGTTCTCTAAACCTTGTCAACCATTGGTTCCGCAATTCAATTGTCTAAATCAACCTTTGCCGGAGGAACCAAAGTGGAGAGATCATCTCTTTTCAGATGTAGTAACAAGCCTGGGCTCTTGGGTGGTTTTAAAAACATATTAGGTGTGATAACTGTCAGTTGCCTTTCAAAGGACTCTTGATAAGTGAGGAGTCGGTTGTTCACTGCCCTCTGAATATCAGAGATAATAGTCAGGAAGGCATAATAATCGACCTTACCCCTACCAATAATCTTGTAGAGGCAGGATTTTAAAGTCTTGATGTTACGTTCCCAAGCTCCGCCAATCAAAGGGGAAAACAAAGGAATTGTGTTCCACTTAATATTACAGGACCCAAACTTGTCTTAATAGTCCTGAAGGAGACAAACACGGCTAAACAGTCTTCCACTGCCCAGAAAGGTCTTTGCATTATCACTAAGAATTGATTCCGGAACACCATGCACATTAGTGAATCGGACCAGGGCCTGAAAAAAAGACAAGATGCTCATATCAGGAACCACCTCGAAATGAAAGTATAGTTTGACCCCCCCCCAAAAAAAAAAATGCCACCCATGAAATCGCTAATAAAATTTGCAATCCTTTCTGCAATCTGAACTTATTTGGTACAACTAAACTTTAGTCTATGTCCGTCCGACTTGTCCACCAAGTTTCAGTCATGGATGTCCAACAGTCTTTGTTTTATCACTGTTCATTGCTATGCTCCAAATGTGCATCTGTGCATTACAAACAGACCTGGATACGGCTGATGTTGGTTGTGATGTCCCCTTCAATTCAAGAATAGTTGAGAAGATAACCCCGGTGAGTGTAAAGCCTATTCAAGATCACACCTCATATTGATGAGACGATCACCAAAGTGTCTCCAGTCATTTCAACACATTATTTAGAGTGTATGGGAGCTACAACCCCACCGGAAGATTGTCTTCAACGGTTACTTAAACAAGTGATCAGCAACAAGTACATTCTTCTCTCCGTGTTCCCTTCCTTCACCAAAAAATATCCCATGAAGTCAACTTCTGTATTCCTATAATGCACCTTGAATTTGACACGAGTGAGCGGTAGGCTGGCTACGTTATCTGGCAATACAGGTCTAGAATTGTATTTCTTGCACTTGGTACATGACGTTAAGGCACCCTTGACTGCCTGCCTTTCCTGAGGAACACAATAGCCACAACGCCTCAACTCAGCCAAAGTTGACCCTACACCAAGATGGGAACACTTGTTATGGCAGTCCAAGATGACAAGTTGGGTAAAATGATGGTTCTTGCCCAGCAGCAGAGGATTCTTGACTTCATAAGTAAAATGAGATGACCTGTGCAGACGTCTCAGAAAGAGATCAAGCGCATTGATATGATTGGGTGCAGACTTTTCAATGGGATCCTGGAGGTAATCCAACTCCCTAGCAAATTCCTGCTGCTGAGAGATTTTTACCAAATGAAGTGCAGATTTCCTGTCAAGCCGATGAATCGGAACACCAAGGAGGTTACTTTTAACAAGCGAGTAAATTTTGAGAACCGCTGCAAATAGACTATAGAAGGACACTCCTCCGTCGTAACCACAGTGAAATTCGCCAAGGAACGGGTGATCTGCTAGCACTGATCATCAAGGCAGGGTAAGTCCTGCTCTGGCCATGGGAAGACACCGCTACGCAACCAAGAGGGGCCGTGATACCAAAATTCGAGGTTGCACTTGAACTCCTTTAAGGTTAATCCTCTAGTGACTAGGTCTGCAGGATTCTCAGTGGTTGAGACATACCTTAAGGTTGGTTTGATGTCATATCTGGTATCTAAAGCAAGGCTCATCTGCAAAATATCCTTAAGCCTATTCCTCGCAAAAATACTTTTGCTTGCCATGGTTTGTGACAAAATCCAGGACAGCACTACTTGGGCGTCCGTTGCTACACACACCCTGGAAGGAGCGACGCCCTTGCATCCATTCAAGATGGTTGGCAGACACTTCAGTGCAAGAAAAACAGCCATCAGTTCCGACGTGGGTAACGTCTTATCCTTCACCGGTGTAACCTTAGCTTTGGCGTAAATCAAGGCAGATCGCTGGTCCTGCACATAAGCAGTAAATCCGTATGCTTCCTTTGAGGCATCACAAAATAGATATAAGTCTCCAGATCGGCTCTCATCGTGGGCCTGTCTGCTGAAATGCATATCACTCAATCCTGAGAGGTCCAAGATGATTGAAATTCAAGAGGGACTTGATCATCCCAGTCAAAACCTTGCTTCCATAACTTTCCCACCAAAACCTGACTTCTTATGGTCACCGGTAGAAAAAGGGACAAAGGATCAAATACCCATGCCGACTCGGAAAGAATCCGCCTTTTGGTAGATGCACTTGAATCGCATCTAACAGGGGCAATGCACAGCTTCTCTGAAAGAGGATCGTACCTGTTCCCAAGCACCATCTCTTATCCTCCCTCATGAGCACTCAACATACCGTCGTTTCTCATCTCCTTCCTTAGGCTGTCACAGTTGGAGCTGCATGATTGCACTACATATCCGCCCTCTTTCAGACGCTTCCTGACCTGTGAATAAAGTCTTGCAAGCTTCACAGGGTCAGACTCAGTCACTACAAGGTTGTCAACATAAAATTTGTCCTCCATCGCTGCTCGACATTCGTCTAGGGGGGGTACTGGGCCGCATGAAACCTCAGGATACTTCTCAGTGTCAAGGGGCTGGAGGTGAACCCAAATATCAGGGTCGAATAGCGGAAACATCGAAGGCGGTCACCATCCTTAAAAAAAAACCCTGTTTCTGTCTGCCTCAAGGGCAAGACGAACCATCAAGAACACCTTCCTGATATCCACGAGCAAGACAAAATCATTCGATCTGAATGTTATCAGCAGGTCCAACATATTCCCCGTCATATTCACAAGCAAAGTCGAGCCACCCGCCTTTAGGCTTGGAGTTGGCAGTACCTCCTGTAATCCGTATTAGAAACCGGATCTGTTCGTAATACTAAGGCTCGTTGAGGTTCCCAGCTTATGATGAAATAACCTTAGATGATTGCTGATCCATGCTGAGTCGTGTCACGATATTGTTCAAGCAGCCTCCCCTGCAAACAAGGCACCAACTGTAAGGAACCCAAATGTTGCACTAGATCAAGTCTCATAGTTCCCTCTATAGAAACCAAATCAGTACCAGATTTAAATTGCCCAACCAGAGAACATCCGGTCCACCTGAACTCCTCCAACAATAAGTTCCAACCCTTCAGACGAGACAAATTTAATGTGTCGGCAACTGTAAGGGACCCAAATGTTCCATTACCGAGTTGAATAAAAGAGCCTCCCCTTGAACTGATGAATGGTCTGTGAAAAAAAAGAGTCTATCTCACCAAAGGGGGTGAGACCAGCAGGGATAGAGAAAGCCCGACCTTGCAGATAAGGAACCAACTGCAAGGGACCCAAATGTTGCACTAGATCAAGTCCCTTAATTCCCTCTATAGAGACGAAATCAGAACCAGATTCAAATTGCCCAGCCAGAGAACATCCGTTCCGCCTGAACTCTTCTAACAATAAGTTCCAACCCTTCAGACGAAGAGACAAATTTAATGTGTCGGCAACCAGCACCAGAAAGTGCCCAATATAGCTGGACCCTAAATTAACCTCCAGCACCACCTCCCTGAACTTCTGCTCGCATTCTCCAAGAAGGGAGTCAGCTTCAAGCGACAATCCAATCAATCAGACACCACAGAACCCAAGGAGTGCAAGATATTACCAAACAAATAAGTTCGGCCACTGCCAGTATCTAGTAGACAATTCACTGAAACAGTCTTCCCTCCTCGACCAAAGGTAACACAAATGACAGGAGGTAATTTACTGAATACCCAGAGGGAGGTTGAAAATCCGAAACAACCTGGAAAGAGGCATTTCGGTGGGTAGTGGATCCTCTGGATGTAGAGAAAGTTACACGTGGATTACTTCGATAAATCCCTAGGGAAAGGTCAGGCACTCCGCCACCTTTAATTTGATTGCCTCACTGGTGTCTCGCAGCAAGACAGACAGAGATGGAATTCTACTTCCGCATAATAGAATCAGCTCTCCTTTCAACTCTCTAGGAAATTTCAAGAAGAGAAGTTTGGCCATTAGTCGGGCTCCTGCCGAATCATCTTCAGAGAAGTCGCAAGAAAGTGAGTGGGCCAACTCTTCCAAGATCGAAGCAGTCCTGCTAATGAAACCCCCAAGATCTGCGTAAGAACCCTCCCTTTTGCTGATATCTTGGAAAATCTTGTCAATAATGTCATTGACATCTAGATATTCCTTTTTTTAATACTGAGAGCGCCTGCTGATAATTTGCATTGACACAACTGAAGTGATTAATCAACAGCAGAGGTCTCTCAGACAAGGAGCATTTTAAGAAATTCAATTTCTCTGCATCGTTTGCCATGCCCGCGACACAATTTTCAAATCGGGACAATAAGTTCTGGAAACTCATTCGGTCGTTCTCCATTTCACGACCGCTAAACGTGGGTCCCGTGATTTGCACCTGGGGGAGTCTCACTGAAAACGATGAATGAGTTCTATTCAGGGTAGATTCTGACGTATATGGAAAGGACTGTTGGTCCAAATATCCACTGGCCTCTGGCAAGTTTAGAGAGGAACAGAAATCTTCTAATTCCTTTCGTATAGACATTTGAGAGTTTTACCAATCCGATTCCATTTGCTCTCTCTCCTCATTAGATATGCAGGAAATCTGGAGTTTGCAGGTTTCATTGATGTACTCCAAACTTTCCCGGCGAAATACTGAGAATATAGCAGAAGTAATTTCCGATCCATAGGACAATTGCAACCTTCCCTTAACTTTCATCTTCAGAATGGAGATCCTTCTAAGGTGGTGTTCCCTGGAATCTGTGTTAGAAGTCTCCATATCTCAAAGGGGAAGGTGAACAACAAGACTCAATATATCGAACCGTTGCTAAAGTTAGACGTTCTTCCTTCAGGAAGTAGTGTCACAGTTTTTATTTTTTCACAAAATGTCGAAAACAAAATCATAAGTAACCAAGAGTGAAGCTAGCTGAAGAGCGAGGTTGCAAAAAAAATAAAAACTTCCTTTGCGACCCTCTCCTTAGACCTAATGACTACTGTAGTTTGGTGACAAATTGACGAGTAACGCTCTTCAGTAGTGAGGAAGGTTTTTATAACAATTGAACGCAATCCACTACTGATATAAATTCTCTGCGACAAACGTCCTTCGTCTTAGATGTTGGAAGAACATTCTCAGTCGCCAGCAGCCACACTCTGGTAAGTCACTGCTCCTTCTATTTTCCACATAACGTTAGCCAATTAATTGAACTAATATTGTCTCTTGTTTGTAGCATTAAATCATGCAAATTTTATGTTCATACAGAATAATTCTGCGGCTGGAATTATATCTGAAACTAACTTCTCCATTACTTTAATTTTAACAACGTTATCTTATGGGAAGGTAATCAATAATTAGTAATTAAAAAAAGGAAACGGAAGTCGAAATTAAAATAAAAAGTTTTATGAATGTGAAAGTGTAAATATTGATTTTTGTTATTCAGAAATGCTGACAAAAAAGTTTTATTTTTAATTTCTGGTCATCCGTACGTCACGTGACGCGCACGATTAAACAGGAAGTCACGAAGACATAAAAATCTTGAATTAACCTTTTATTTTATAAAAGAAAATGAGGGCATTTATAACGACAGCTAACAGAATGTGTGAAAATACAAAAACAAATAGGCAACAAATAAATGTTACCAAAGGCAAGATAAGTTACTCTTCGACCTACCTGGATAAGTTTATTTGTGCTTTAACTTATTTTAAAGCGTTTTTTTAGTTCGATTTTAAACTAGTGTCTCGACGCCATGTTAAAATTGAAAACACAAAATCATCCGTACGTCAGATGATTTAAAACTAGTATCTCCCCATTAGATCACGTGACGTCTCGATACTAGTTTTAAAACGAACTAAAAACTGCTTTAAAATAAGTTAAAACGCAAATAAACGTCTCCAGGTAGATAGAAGAGTAACTTATCTTGCCTTTGGTAACATTTATTTGTTTGTTGCCTATTTTTTTTCTCACCTCTTTGTCGTTATAAATGCCCGAAAATTAAATTTTACCGATTAACAAATAACGTGGCCTCCATTAAGGCTTATTATGAATTTCAGTTATCTCCCTTGAATATCCCTTGAATTAACCGTAATGGAGGCCGTATTTCCACGTTATTCGTTAATCGGTAAAATTTAATTTTCTTTTATAAAATAAAAACTACTTGATTAATTTACGTGCTTTTTGGTATAGGATATATTCAGCCCGTGACAGGTACGTACATCAGATATTCCTCAGTTTTTTTTTGTTTTGTTTTTTTCATTGTCTCCCTTCATCTATATTTATTTAGGTACTTATATCGATCTTGACCCAGTTTTCGCGAGTTTCTTGTCGGAAGCGTTCGGCTATCCTACGCAAACGCCCGAGAGATGACGAGCCGATTTGTACCAGACGACAATTTTGATACAGTGCTGCGTCCTATGATTTTAAATGTTTTGCTTGTTTGTTTTGTTTTGTTTTTTAGGGTTAGGGTTTAAAAATATTTATTTGATAACAGTAATTTCGCTCTGTTTTGCTTGTTTTATTTGTTTTGTTGTTTAAAAAATTTCTTGCAAATATAACTAAAAATTATAGGACGCAGCAACGTATCAAAATAACAAAAAATATTTATTTGATAACAGTAACTTCGCTATGTTTTGCTTGTTTTTGTTCTTTTTGTTGTTTCTTTTATAAAATTTATTGAAAATATAACTTAAAATCATAGGACGCAGCACCGTATCAAAATTCTCGTCTGGTACAAATCGGCTCGTCATCTCTCGGGCGTTTGCGTTTGCTTCCGACAAGAAACTCGCGAAAACTGGGTCAAGATCGATATAAGTACCTTTATTTATTTTAACGAAGAAATAAAAATAAGCAGGTGATAAATTATATTTTTTAAGTTTTTTTTTTACTGAAAATTATTTTGGGTTCGTAATCAGGTAAAAATGGCGTCATTAGGGTTAGGTTTAGGATTAAGGGTTAGGGTTATTTTTGTATTTTTTACTGAGAATTATTTCTGGTTTCGTTAGGGTTAGGATTTAAATTTTCTTGCGTTTGGTAACAGTTATTTGTTGCCTATTTGTTTTTTTTGTTTTTTTTTTCACCCCCTTTTCGTTCTGTTTAGCTGTCGTTAGAAATGCCCTAATATTCTTGTATGAATTCTTAAAAAAAACTACTTGATTAATTGACGTGATTTTTGATTTAGGATATATTTCTCTAGTTAAGAATGGGTAGCGATTTAACAAGAAAAAAGGGGTGAAAAACAAAACAAATAGACAACAAATAACTGTTACCAAACGCAAGAAAATTTAACTTTTTACTTAGCTGTATAATTCTCATGTGTGTTTACTAATTGTAAAATTTATTATCTATGCATTTGTTAGTGTCACTTTTACTTACGTTATAAATGCCCGAAAATTAAATTTTATTATTATTATTATTCCATTAATTAATCCGGTCGCATATTTTTGGGTAGAGCTACAATTAATTTAAATAATATATTGCACATGATAAGTAACATCATTAATAAAAAGATAAATTAAGTTTGCATTATTTTGGTTTGTAGCAACCGTAAACAGTTTTTGCATTAAAAATAAATGTAAAGAAAATAAAAATTTAAATAAAAATTGAATGTAGTATTTATTATAGTGTAGTAGTAACGAATGAAAGTTAATAAGAGAAGGAAAAGAAGAAATAATTGTTACCTTATATACGATTATAAAAACAGTTATTTACTTGCCCAGTAAAAGGTGTCGTTTTGCGACAAATCCAGGTCAGAATATAATAAGTAATATTTTATGTCTTTCAAAGTGGAAAAAAAGTGTACGTAAATTAAAATCAACAATTAAAAAAACAAAATACCGACCCTAACCCTAACAACGGGGTCAAAGTTAGCGCGGGTCCTAAAGTGAAAACTAAATTCGTTATAAGGTGTGTGTGTTTTTAAATAGTAATTTTTAAATCAATTATTATTTTAATTAAGCAATTTGATTCAGTAAATTTAATGGTTAATAAGATTAAGAAAATAAACAAACTTAGAACAGTTTAAAAAAATAAATAAGAGGAAAATTATCACGGTGAATGCCAGCGTTGTTGTTTACATTTTAAATAACGCGCCGTATTAGCGTTGGCTGTTTAATCAGTTGCGCCATATTGAATTAACAAAGGGAGGGATGGGAACCACTGATTAAACAGCCAGCGTTAATCCATTCGTCATAGTTATATTAACTACGTAACGCATTTCATGTATGTATGTATCTGTCTGTCTGTCTAAATTATAATTTATAAGTAAGATTATTAGCATGCAAAATAGCGTAAATACATGCGGAAATCTGAAGAAAACAATCATGAGTGTATATTTGTGAGTATTAATTTATTAGAAGTTGAAAAGCAATTGATTATGTAAATTGAGAAATGCGCATAGTGTTTCCGGCTGTTTTTCTAGTAGTATATAAGGAAGCTGGCGGACTTAGTAAATAACTGATGGAGTTTCAGCTTCAGACAGACAGACAAATACATAAACTCCATTATTAATAGATTCCATCTTTTTTTTGCTATGAGAGATAAATCTTTTTTAGGGGTGGTTATACTTTTTTTAGGCGATTATGTGTGATTTTACGACCTTGTCACTCGGATTCAGGGTTATTTGTAAACATCTTTTCGTTAACTGCTCTAAAAAAAAAAACTAAATAGGGGCTCATTTTTTGTTTATTTCATATACGAAATTGATACCCACTCTAAATTCTTAAATTATTGTTTGTTTGTTTTTTCTTCTTTCCGACAGATTTTTCAGGGTGTTCACACATAATCGCCTAAACAAAGTAGAATCTCGCATGGCAGTAATTTTTGGGGGGTGGTGGGTGGGACTTCGTAATGAATTTCAGGCTTAAAAGATAATAATATAAACAAATAACCCTAATCCGATTGGCAACCACACTCGGACTTAGGCTTACAGTTCCACTACACCCCCCCTCCCTTTGTCTTTTTTCTACTATCTTTTTACTATCTTCAAACTTTGACTCGAAACCCAATTGCCTTATCAGCAGTAGGAAACCGTTATCATTTTGTTAACAACCACCATCGGGGATGAAACGCGGGAGCCTCTGTGGAGCTTAATTGCTAAAAATGTATTTTCATAGCTTACTACCTAGCTCTACTTACGTATCGAGCACTGTTGATGTAAATACTGAAAATTGATACATAAAAAATGATATCTCCTTATAAAATTTGATGTGGATACATGAAATAGTAATATATATATATATATATATATATATATATATATATATATATATACAGGATCAAATATAAACCAAAGTGAAAACTTTTAGTAGATGGAACCTATTGTGAAGAGGATTAACTCAATATACGAGATAGAGCAATTGTAGAGATAGAAGAAAAAAGAGTGATAAATATGCGACGATTGTCCAAATTTATTTAAATTTCAATTGTTCAATGCAAAGTGTATTCAGTAGAATGTGAAGATAAACTCTTTGCAAAGAGTTTATCTTCACATTCTACAATTTATCGGACTTCTTTTCAACGGAAATTTACCACCCGGACAATTTGCATATCTTTTTCACGGAACTTTTCTTTTCATTCACTGCGTTTTTTTTAACAAAAATTCTTTTAATAATAATTTTCATATTTTTCAAATAGTTGAACTTTGTTTTTTTCGAAAGCCAACTTATCCATCTGTATTTCTCCTCTGATGATAAGATTTCGATCTTTGAAAAGCCTTGGCTTAAGGAAAGAATAATAAACACTAGTTTATTACTGAATACACCTTGCATTGAACAATTGAAATTTGAAATAAATTTAGACAATCCTCGCATATTTATCACTCTTTTTTCTTCTATCTCTCTCTCTCTCCCTCTCTCTCTCTCTCTATATATATATATATACAGGGTGGGCAAAAATAAGGGTCCTATTTTTAAAAATTCATAACTTTTTTATTTATTGATTTAAAAAAATTTTTTTTTTTAGAATAAGTAAAGGACCCCTTCCGAAGCAAGCATGAGCAGTATTAGCCCTAAGGAACGTACCCTCATTTAGAAAACATTATTTTTGCTTTAAAAACTCAAAACAGTGTAAAAAACAATACTTTAGTTTTTGTAAGTTTTAAGAAGTGTTTTTCGGCTAAAATTTGTTTTGTTTATTTCAAAAAATCTCGGAAGGGTCAGTCTACACACACATAAAGTTTGGTGAGTTTAACTTTTATTTTGTGGAAGTTATTCAAATTCAAGTTATTCAAATTTAAAGATAGGACCCTTATTTTGGCCCACCCTATATATATATATATATATATATATATATATATATATATATATATATATGTATATATGTATTAAATTTTATGTTATAATAATGTAATAAAAATCGTGGAAAAAAGATTTTACACTTGTGTCTAGATGAGTTTGGTGTGTTATTTCATATCTTATAAAATATTCTATA
>CAUVYP010000218.1:0-95000 GCA_963556195.1 Sepiola atlantica | reverse complement strand
ATATCTCCGGCAGTACAAGAGCTGCACTTCTGAAACTTGGTACTTCAGTAGAAAATGTGTCTCCGCGACTGTCTGCAAAGTTTCGTTGCACAATTCGAATAAATGTGGAAGTTATAAACAAAAGCGATATCAACTTAAAAACGCGCTAAATTTTGTTGATGTTTTGCGTATTCAGTTTGTATCGACATATCTCCGGCAGTACAAGAGCTGCACTTCTGAAACTTGGTACTTCAGTAGAAAATGTGTCTCAGCGACTGTCTGCAAAGTTTCGTAGCACAATTCGAATAAATGTGGAAGTTATAAACAAAAGCGATATCAACTTTAAAACGCGCTAAATTTTGTTGATGTTTTGCGTATTCAGTTTGTATAAACATATCTCCGGCAGTACAAGAGCTGCACTTCTGAAACTTGGTACTTCAGTAGAAAAGGCTTATTGGAGACTGTCTGCAAAGTTTCGTTGCACAATTCGAATAAATGTGGAAGTTATAAACAAAAGCGATATCAACTTTAAAACGCGCTAAATTTTGTTGATGTTTTGCGTATTCAGTTTGTATCGACATATCTCACGCAGTACAAGAGCTGCACTTCTTAAACTTGGTACTTCAGTAGAAAAGGCCTATTCGAGACTGTCTGCAAAGTTTCGTTGCACAATTCGTATAAATGTGGAAGTTATAAACAAAAGCGATATCAACTTTAAAACGCGCTAAATTTTGTTGATGTTTTGCGTATTCAGTTTGTATCGACATATCTCCGGCAGTACAAGAGCTGCACTTCTGAAACTTGGTACTTTAGTAGAAAATGTGTCTCCGCGACTGTCTGCAAAGTTTCGTTGCACAATTCGAAAAAATGTGGAAGTTATAAACAAAAGCGATATCAACTTAAACACGCGCCAAATTTTTTTGATGTTTTGCGTATTCAGTTTGTATCGACATATCTCCGGCAGTACAAGAGCTGCACTTCTGAAACTTGGTACTTCAGTAGAAAATGTGTCTCCGCGACTGTCTGCAAAGCTTCGTAGCACAATTCGAATAAATGTGGAAGTTTTAAACAAAAGCGATATCAACTTTAAAACGCGCTAAATTTTGTTGATGTTTTGCGTATTCAGTTTGTATAAACATATCTCCGGCAGTACAAGAGCTGCACTTCTGAAACTTGGTACTTCAGTCGAACATGTGTCTGCGCGACTGTCTGCAAAGTTTCGTTGCACAATTCGAATAAATGTGGAAGTTATAAACAAAAGCGATATCAACTTTAAAACGCGCTAAATTTTGTTGATGTTTTGCGTATTCAGTTTGTATCGACATATCACCGGCAGTACAAGAGCTGCACTTCTGAAACGTTGTACTTCAGTAGAAAAGGCCTATTTGAGACGAACTGCAAAGTTTCGTTGCACAATTCGAATAAATGTGGAAGTTATAAACAAAAGCGATATCAACTTTAAAACGCGCTAAATTTAGTTGATGTTTTGCGTATTCAGTTTGTATCGACATATCTCCGGCAGTACAAGAGCTGCACTTCTGAAACTTGGTACTTCAGTAGAAAAGGCCTATTCGAGACTGTCTGCAAAGTTTCGTTGCACAATTCGAATAAATGTGGAAGTTATAAACAAAAGCGATATCAACTTTAAAACGCGCTAAATTTTGTTGATGTTTTGCGTATTCAGTTTGTATCGACATATCTCCGGCAGTACAAGAGCTGCACTTCTGATACTTGGTACTTCAGTAGAAAATGTGTCTCCGCGACTGTCTGCAAAGTTTCGTTGCACAATTCGAATAAATGTGGAAGTTATAAACAAAAGCGATATCAACTTAAAACCGCGCTAAATTTTGTTGATGTTTTGCGTATTCAGTTTGTATCGACATATCTCCGGCAGTACAAGAGCTGCACTTCTGAAACTTGGTACTTCAGTAGAAAATGTGTCTCCGCGACTGTCTGCAAAGTTTACTAGCACAATTCGAATAAATGTGGAAGTTATAAACAAAAGCGATATCAACTTTAAAACGCGCTAAATTTTGTTGATGTTTTATGTATTCAGTTTGTATCAACATATCTCCGGCAGTACAAGAGCTGCACTTCTGAAACTTGGTACTTCAGTAGAAAAGGCTTATTGGAGACTGTCTGCAAAGTTTCGTTGCACAATTCGAATAAATGTGGAAGTTATAAACAAAAGCGATATCAACTTTAAAACGCGCTAAATTTAGTTGATGTTTTGCGTATTCAGTTTGTATCGACATATCTCCGGCAGTACAAGAGCTGCACTTCTGAAACTTGGTACTTCAGTAGAAATGGACTATTCGAGACTGTCTGCAAAGTTTAATTGCACAATTCGAATAAATGTGGAAGTTATAAATAAAAGGGATATCAACTTTAAAACGCGCTAAATTTTGTGAATGTTTTGCGTATTGAGTTTGTATCGACATATCTCCGCCAGTACGAGAGCTGCACTTCTGAAACTTGGTACTTTAGTAGTAAAGGCCTATTTGAGACTGTCTGCAAAGTTTCGTTGCACAATTCGAATAAATGTGGAAGTTATAAACAAAAGCGATATCAACTTTAAAACGCGCTAAATTTTGTTGATGTTTTGCGTATTCAGTTTGTATCGACATATCTCCGGCAGTACAAGAGCTGCACTTCTGAAACTTGGTACTTCAGTAGAAAAGGCCTATTCGAGACTGTCTGCAAAGTTTTGTTGCACAATTCGAATAAATGTGGAAGTTATAAACAAAAGCGATATCAACTTAAAAACGCGCTAAATTTTGTTGATGTTTTGCGTATTCAGTTTGTATCGACATATCTCCGGCAGTACAAGAGCTGCACTTCTGAAACTTGGTACTTCAGTAGAAAATCTGTCTCCGCGACTGTCTGCAAAGTTTACTAGCACAATTCAAATAAATGTGGAAGTTATAAACAAAAGTGATATCAACTTTAAAACGCGCTAAATTTTGTTGATGTTTTGCGTATTCAGTTTGTATCGACATATCTCCGGCAGTACAAGAGCTGCACGTCTGAAACTTTGTACTTCAGTAGTAAAAGGCCTATTGGTGACTGTCTGCAAAGTTTCGTTGCACAATTCGAATAAATGTGGAAGTTATAAACAAAAGCGATATCAACTTTAAAACGCGCTAAATTTTGTTGATGTTTTGCGTATTCAGTTTGTATCGACATATCTCCGGCAGTACAAGAGCTGCACTTCTGAAACTTGGTACTTCAGTAGAAAAGGCCTATTCGAGACTGTCTGCAACGTTTCGTTGCACAATTCATATAAATGTGGAAGTTATAAACAAAAGCGATATCAACTTTAAAACGCGCTAAATTTTGTTGATGTTTTGCGTATTCAGTTTATATCGACATATCTCCGGCAGTACAAGAGCTGCACTTCTGAAACTTGGTACCTCAGTAGAAAATGTGTTTCCGCGACTGTCTGCAAAGTTTCGTTGCACAATTCGAATAAATGTGGAAGTTATAAACAAAAGCGATATCAACTTTAAAACGCGCTAAATTTTGTTGATGTTTTGCGTATTCAGTTTGTATCGACATATCTCCGGCAGTACAAGAGCTGCACTTCTGAAACTTGGTACTTCAGTAGAAAAGGCCTATTCGAGACTGTCTGCAAAGTTTCGTTGCACAATTCGAATAAATGTGGAAGTTATAAACAAAAGCGATATCAACTTAAAAACGCGCTAAATTTTGTTGATGTTTTGCGTATTCAGTTTGTATCGACATATCTCCGGCAGTACAAGAGCTGCACTTCTGAAACTTGGTACATCAGTAGAAAATCTGTCTCCGCGACTGTCTGCAAAGTTTACTAGCACAATTCGAATAAATGTGGAAGTTATAAACAAAAGCGATATCAACTTTAAAACGCGCTAAATTTTGTTGATGTTTTGCGTATTCAGTTTGTATCGACATATCTCCGGCAGTACAAGAGCTGCACTTCTGAAACTTTGTACTTCAGTAGTAAAAGGCCTATTGGTGACTGTCTGCAAAGTTTCGTTGCACAATTCGAATAAATGTGGAAGTTATAAACAAAAGCGATATCAACTTTAAAACGCGCTAAATTTTGTTGATGTTTTGCGTATTCAGTTTGTATCGACATATCTCCGGCAGTACAAGAGCTGCACTTCTGAAACTTGGTACTTCAGTAGAACATGTGTCTCCGCGACTGTCTGCAAAGTTTCGTAGCACAATTCGAATAAATGTGGAAGTTATAAACAAAAGCGATATCAACTTTAAAACGCGCTAAATTTTGTTGATGTTTTGCGTATTCAGTTTGTATCGACATATCTCCGGCAGTACAAGAGCTGCACTTCTGAAACTTGGTACTTCAGTAGAAAAGGCCTATTCGAGACTGTCTGCAACGTTTCGTTGCACAATTCATATAAATGTGGAAGTTATAAACAAAAGCGATATCAACTTTAAAACGCGCTAAATTTTGTTGATGTTTTGCGTATTCAGTTTGTATCGACATATCTCCGGCAGTACAAGAGCTGCACTTCTGAAACTTGGTACTTCAGTAGAAAAGGCCTATTCGAGACTGTCTGCAACGTTTCGTTGCACAATTCATATAAATGTGGAAGTTATAAACAAAAGCGATATCAACTTTAAAACGCGCTAAATTTTGTTGATGTTTTGCGTATTCAGTTTATATCGACATATCTCCGGCAGTACAAGAGCTGCACTTCTGAAACTTGGTACCTCAGTAGAAAATGTGTCTCCGCGACTGTCTGCAAAGTTTCGTTGCACAATTCGAATAAATGTGGAAGTTATAAACAAAAGCGATATCAACTTTAAAACGCGCTAAATTTTGTTGATGTTTTGCGTATTCAGTTTGTATCGACATATCTCCGGCAGTACAAGAGCTGCACTTCTGAAACTTGGTACTTCAGTAGAAAAGGCCTATTCGAGACTGTCTGCAAAGTTTCGTTGCACAATTCGAATAAATGTGGAAGTTATAAACAAAAGCGATATCAACTTAAAAACGCGCTTAATTTTGTTGATGTTTTGCGTATTCAGTTTGTATCGACATATCTCCGGCAGTACAAGAGCTGCACTTCTGAAACTTGGTACTTCAGTAGAAAATCTGTCTCCGCGACTGTCTGCAAAGTTTACTAGCACAATTCGAATAAATGTGGAAGTTATAAACAAAAGCGATATCAACTTTAAAACGCGCTAAATTTTGTTGATGTTTTGCGTATTCAGTTTGTATCGACATATCTCCGGCAGTACAAGAGCTGCACGTCTGAAACTTTGTACTTCAGTAGTAAAAGGCCTATTGGTGACTGTCTGCAAAGTTTCGTTGCACAATTCGAATAAATGTGGAAGTTATAAACAAAAGCGATATCAACTTTAAAACGCGCTAAATTTTGTTGATGTTTTGCGTATTCAGTTTGTATCGACATATCTCCGGCAGTACAAGAGCTGCACTTCTGAAACTTGGTACTTCAGTAGAACATGTGTCTCCGCGACTGTCTGCAAAGTTTCGTAGCACAATTCGAATAAATGTGGAAGTTATAAACAAAAGCGATATCAACTTTAAAACGCGCTAAATTTTGTTGATGTTTTGCGTATTCAGTTTGTATCGACATATCTCCGGCAGTACAAGAGCTGCACTTCTGAAACTTGGTACTTCAGTAGAAAAGGCCTATTCGAGACTGTCTGCAACGTTTCGTTGCACAATTCATATAAATGTGGAAGTTATAAACAAAAGCGATATCAACTTTAAAACGCGCTAAATTTTGTTGATGTTTTGCGTATTCAGTTTGTATCGACATATCTCCGGCAGTACAAGAGCTGCACTTCTGAAACTTGGTACTTCAGTAGAACATGTGTCTCCGCGACTGTCTGCAAAGTTTCGTAGCACAATTCGAATAAATGTAAAAGGTATAAAGTAAAGCGATATCAACTTTAAAACGCGCTAAATTTTGTTGATGTTTTGCGTATTCAGTTTGTATCGACATATCTCCGGCAGTACAGGAGCTGCACTTCTGAAACTTGGTACTTCAGTAGAATATGTGTCTCCGCGACTGTCTGCAAAGTTTCGATTCACAATTCGAATAAATGTGGAAGTTATAAACAAAAGCGATATCAACTTTAAAACGCGCTGAATTTTGTTGATGTTTTGCGTATTCAGTTTGTATCGACATATCTCCGGCAGTACAAGAGCTGCACTTCTGAAACTTGGTACTTCAGTAGTAAATGTGTATCCGCGACTGTCTGCAAAGTTTCGTTGCACAGTTCGAATAAATGTGGAAGTTATAAACAAAAGCGATATCAACTTTAAAACGCGCTAAATTTTGTTGATGTTTTGCGTATCTAGTTTGTATCGACATATCTCCGGCAGTACAAGAGCTGCACTTCTGAAACTTGGTACTTCAGTAGAAAAGGCCTATTCGAGACTGTCTGCAAAGTTTCGTTGCACAATTCGAATAAATGTGGAAGTTATAAACAAAAGCGATATCAACTTTAAAACGCGCTAAATTTTGTTGATGTTTTGCGTATTCAGTTTGTATCGACATATCTCCGGCAGTACAAGAGCTGCACTTCTGAAACTTGGTACTTCAGTAGAAAATGTGTCTCCGCGACTGTCTGCAAAGTTTCGTTGCACAATTCGAATAAATGTGGAAGTTATAAACAAAAGCGATATCAACTTTAAAACGCGCTAAATTTTGTTGATGTTTTGCGTATTCAGTTTGTATCGACATATCTCCGGCAGTACAAGAGCTGCACTTCTGAAACTTGGTACTTCAGTAGAAAATGTGTCTCCGCGACTGTCTGCAAAGTTTCGTTGCACAATTCGAATAAATGTGGCAGGTATACACAAAAGCGATATCAACTTTAAAACGCGCTGAATTTTGTTGATGTTTTGCGTATTCAGTTTGTATCGAACTATCTCCGGCAGTACAAGAGCTGCACTTCTGAGACTTAGTACTTCAGTAGTAAATGTGTCTCCGCGACTGTCTGCAAAGTTTCGTTGCACAGTTCGAATAAATGTGGAAGTTATAAACAAAAGCGATATCAACTTTAAAACGCGCTAAATTTTGTTGATGTTTTGCGTATTCAGTTTGTATCGACATATCTCCGGCAGTACAAGAGCTGCACTTCTGAAACTTGGTACTTCAGTAGAAAAGGCCTATTCGAGACTGTCTGCAAAGTTTCGTTGCACAATTCGAATAAATGTGGAAGTTATAAACAAAAGCGATATCAACTTTAAAACGCGCTAAATTTTGTTGATGTTTAGCGTATTCAGTTTGTATCGACATATCTCCGGCAGTACAAGAGCTGCACTTCTGAAACTTGGTACTTCAGTAGAAAATGTGTCTCCACGACTGTCTGCAAAGTTTCGTTGCACAATTCGAATAAATGTGGAAGTTATAAACAAAAGCGATATCAACTTAAAAACGCGCTAAATTTTGTTGATGTTTTGCGTATTCAGTTTGTATCGATATATCTCCGGCAGTACAAGAGCTGCACTTCTGAAACTTGGTACTTCAGTAGAAAATGTGTCTCCGCGACTGTCTGCAAAGTTTCGTTGCACAATTCGAATAAATGTGGCAGGTATACACAAAAGCGATATTAACTTTAACACGCGCTAAATTTTGTTGATGTTTTGCGTATTCAGTTTGTATCGACATATCTCCGGCAGTACAAGAGCTGCACTTCTGAAACTTGGTACTTCAGTAGAAAATGTGTCTCCGCGACTGTCTGCAAAGTTTCGTTGCACAATTAGAATAAATGTGGAAGTTATAAACAAAAGCGATATCAACTTCAAAACGCGCTAAATTTTGTTGATGTTTTGCGTATTCAGTTTGTATCGACATATCTCCGGCAGTACAAGAGCTGCACTTCTGAAACTTGGTACTTCAGTAGAAAAGGCCTATTCGAGACTGTCTGCAAAGTTTCGTTGCACAATTTCAATAAATGTGGAAGTTATAAACAAAAGCGATATCAACTTTAAAACGCGCTAAATTTTGTTGATGTTTTGCGTATTCAGTTTGTATCGACATATCTCCGGCAGTACAAGAGCTGCACTTCTGCAACTTGGTACTTCAGAAGAAAATGTGTCTCCGCGACTGTCTGCAAAGTTTCGTTGCACAATTCGAATAAATGTGGAAGTTATAAACAAAAGCGATATCAACTTAAAAACGCGCTAAATTTTGTTGATGTTTTGCGTATTCAGTTTGTATCGATATATCTCCGGCAGTACAAGAGCTGCACTTCTGAAACTTGGTACTTCAGTAGAAAATGTGTCTCCGCGACTGTCTGCAAAGTTTCGTTGCACAATTCGAATAAATGTGGCAGGTATACACAAAAGCGATATTAACTTTAACACGCGCTAAATTTTGTTGATGTTTTGCGTATTCAGTTTGTATCGACATATCTCCGGCAGTACAAGAGCTGCACTTCTGAAACTTGGTACTTCAGTAGAAAATGTGTCTCCGCGACTGTCTGCAAAGTTTCGTTGCACAATTCGAATAAATGTGGAAGTTATAAACAAAAGCGATATCAACTTTAAAACGCGCTAAATTTTGTTGATGTTTTGCGTATTCTGTTTGTATCGACATATCTTCGGCAGTACAAGAGATGCACTTCTGAAACTTGGTACTTCAGTAGAAAAGGCCTATTCGAGACTGTCTGCAAAGTTTCGTTGCACAATTCGAATAAATGTGGAAGTTATAAACAAAAGCGATATCAACTTTAAAACGCGCTAAATTTTGTTGATGTTTTGCGTATTCAGTTTGTATCGACATATCTCCGGCAGTACAAGAGCTGCACTTCTGAAACTTGGTACTTCAGTAGAACATGTGTCTCCGCGACTGTCTGCAAAGTTTCGTTGCACAATTCGAATAAATGTGGAAGTAATAAACAAAAGCGATATCAACTTTAAAACGCGCTAAATTTTGTTGATGTTTTGCGTATTCAGTTTGTATCGACATATCTCCGGCAGTACAAGAGATGCACTTCTGAAACTTGGTACTTCAGTAGAAAAGGCCTATTCGAGACTGTCTGCAAAGTTTCGTTGCACAATTCGAATAAATGTGGAAGTTATAAACAAAAGCGATATCAACTTTAAAACGCGCTAAATTTTGTTGATGTTTTGCGTATTCAGTTTGTATCGACATATCTCCGGCAGTACAAGAGCTGCACTTCTGAAACTTGGTACCTCAGTAGAACATGTGTCTCCGCGACTGTCTGCAAAGTTTCGTTGCACAATTCGAATAAATGTGGAAGTAATAAACAAAAGCGATATCAACTTTAAAACGCGCTAAATTTTGTCGATGTTTTGCGTATTCAGTTTGTATCGACATATCTCCGGCAGTACAAGAGCTGCACTTCTGAAACTTGGTACTTCAGTAGAAAAGGCCTATTCGAGACTGTCTGCAAAGTTTCGTTGCACAATTTCAATAAATGTGGAAGTTATAAACAAAAGCGATATCAACTTTAAAACGCGCTAAATTTTGTTGATGTTCTGCGTATTCAGTTTGTATCGACATATCTCCGGCAGTACAAGAGCTGCACTTCTGAAACTTGGTACTTCAGTAGAAAATGTGTCTCCGCGACTGTCTGCAAAGTTTCGTTGCACAATTCGAATAAATGTGGAAGTTATAACCGAAAGCGATATCAACTTAAAAACGCGCTAAATTTTGTTGATGTTTTGCGTATTCAGTTTGTATCGATATATCTCCGGCAGTACAAGAGCTGCACTTCTGAAACTTGGTACTTCAGTAGAAAATGTGTCTCCGCGACTGTCTGCAAAGTTTCGTTGCACAATTCGAATAAATGTGGCAGGTATACACAAAAGCGATATTAACTTTAACACGCGCTAAATTTTGTTGATGTTTTGCGTATTCAGTTTGTATCGACATATCTCCGGCAGTACAAGAGCTGCACTTCTGAAACTTAGTACTTCAGTAGAAAATGTGTCTCCGCGACTGTCTGCAAAGTTTCGTTGCACAATTCGAATAAATGTGGAAGTTATAAACAAAAGCGATATCAACTTTAAAACGCGCTAAATTTTGTTGATGTTTTGCGTATTCAGTTTGTATCGACATATCTCCGGCAGTACAAGAGCTGCACTTCTGAAACTTGGTACTTCAGTAGAAAATGTGTCTCCGCGACTGTCTGCAAAGTTTCGTTGCACAATTCGAATAAATGTGGCAGGTATACACAAAAGCGATATCAACTTTAAAACGCGCTGAATTTTGTTGATGTTTTGCGTATTCAGTTTGTATCGAACTATCTCCGGCAGTACAAGAGCTGCACTTCTGAGACTTAGTACTTCAGTAGTAAATGTGTCTCCGCGACTGTCTGCAAAGTTTCGTTGCACAGTTCGAATAAATGTGGAAGTTATAAACAAAAGCGATATCAACTTTAAAACGCGCTAAATTTTGTTGATGTTTTGCGTATTCAGTTTGTATCGACATATCTCCGGCAGTACAAGAGCTGCACTTCTGAAACTTGGTACTTCAGTAGAAAATGTGTCTCCACGACTGTCTGCAAAGTTTCGTTGCACAATTCGAATAAATGTGGAAGTTATAAACAAAAGCGATATCAACTTAAAAACGCGCTAAATTTTGTTGATGTTTTGCGTATTCAGTTTGTATCGATATATCTCCGGCAGTACAAGAGCTGCACTTCTGAAACTTGGTACTTCAGTAGAAAATGTGTCTCCGCGACTGTCTGCAAAGTTTCGTTGCACAATTCGAATAAATGTGGCAGGTATACACAAAAGCGATATTAACTTTAACACGCGCTAAATTTTGTTGATGTTTTGCGTATTCAGTTTGTATCGACATATCTCCGGCAGTACAAGAGCTGCACTTCTGAAACTTGGTACTTCAGTAGAAAATGTGTCTCCGCGACTGTCTGCAAAGTTTCGTTGCACAATTAGAATAAATGTGGAAGTTATAAACAAAAGCGATATCAACTTCAAAACGCGCTAAATTTTGTTGATGTTTTGCGTATTCAGTTTGTATCGACATATCTCCGGCAGTACAAGAGCTGCACTTCTGAAACTTGGTACTTCAGTAGAAAAGGCCTATTCGAGACTGTCTGCAAAGTTTCGTTGCACAATTTCAATAAATGTGGAAGTTATAAACAAAAGCGATATCAACTTTAAAACGCGCTAAATTTTGTTGATGTTTTGCGTATTCAGTTTGTATCGACATATCCCCGGCAGTACAAGAGCTGCACTTCTGCAACTTGGTACTTCAGTAGAAAATGTGTCTCCGCGACTGTCTGCAAAGTTTCGTTGCACAATTCGAATAAATGTGGAAGTTATAAACAAAAGCGATATCAACTTAAAAACGCGCTAAATTTTGTTGATGTTTTGCGTATTCAGTTTGTATCGATATATCTCCGGCAGTACAAGAGCTGCACTTCTGAAACTTGGTACTTCAGTAGAAAATGTGTCTCCGCGACTGTCTGCAAAGTTTCGTTGCACAATTCGAATAAATGTGGCAGGTATACACAAAAGCGATATTAACTTTAACACGCGCTAAATTTTGTTGATGTTTTGCGTATTCAGTTTGTATCGACATATCTCCGGCAGTACAAGAGCTGCACTTCTGAAACTTGGTACTTCAGTAGAAAATGTGTCTCCGCGACTGTCTGCAAAGTTTCGTTGCACAATTCGAATAAATGTGGAAGTTATAAACAAAAGCGATATCAACTTTAAAACGCGCTAAATTTTGTTGATGTTTTGCGTATTCAGTTTGTATCGACATATCTTCGGCAGTACAAGAGATGCACTTCTGAAACTTGGTACTTCAGTAGAAAAGGCCTATTCGAGACTGTCTGCAAAGTTTCGTTGCACAATTCGAATAAATGTGGAAGTTATAAACAAAAGCGATATCAACTTTAAAACGCGCTAAATTTTGTTGATGTTTTGCGTATTCAGTTTGTATCGACATATCTCCGGCAGTACAAGAGCTGCACTTCTGAAACTTGGTACTTCAGTAGAACATGTGTCTCCGCGACTGTCTGCAAAGTTTCGTTGCACAATTCGAATAAATGTGGAAGTAATGAACAAAAGCGATATCAACTTTAAAACGCGCTAAATTTTGTTGATGTTTTGCGTATTCAGTTTGTATCGACATATCTCCGGCAGTACAAGAGATGCACTTCTGAAACTTGGTACTTCAGTAGAAAAGGCCTATTCGAGACTGTCTGCAAAGTTTCGTTGCACAATTCGAATAAATGTGGAAGTTATAAACAAAAGCGATATCAACTTTAAAACGCGCTAAATTTTGTTGATGTTTTGCGTATTCAGTTTGTATCGACATATCTCCGGCAGTACAAGAGCTGCACTTCTGAAACTTGGTACTTCAGTAGAACATGTGTCTCCGCGACTGTCTGCAAAGTTTCGTTGCACAATTCGAATAAATGTGGAAGTAATAAACAAAAGCGATATCAACTTTAAAACGCGCTAAATTTTGTCGATGTTTTGCGTATTCAGTTTGTATCGACATATCTCCGGCAGTACAAGAGCTGCACTTCTGAAACTTGGTACTTCAGTAGAAAAGGCCTATTCGAGACTGTCTGCAAAGTTTCGTTGCACAATTTCAATAAATGTGGAAGTTATAAACAAAAGCGATATCAACTTTAAAACGCGCTAAATTTTGTTGATGTTCTGCGTATTCAGTTTGTATCGACATATCTCCGGCAGTACAAGAGCTGCACTTCTGAAACTTGGTACTTCAGTAGAAAATGTGTCTCCGCGACTGTCTGCAAAGTTTCGTTGCACAATTCGAATAAATGTGGAAGTTATAAACGAAAGCGATATCAACTTAAAAACGCGCTAAATTTTGTTGATGTTTTGCGTATTCAGTTTGTATCGATATATCTCCGGCAGTACAAGAGCTGCACTTCTGAAACTTGGTACTTCAGTAGAAAATGTGTCTCCGCGACTGTCTGCAAAGTTTCGTTGCACAATTCGAATAAATGTGGCAGGTATACACAAAAGCGATATTAACTTTAACACGCGCTAAATTTTGTTGATGTTTTGCGTATTCAGTTTGTATCGACATATCTCCGGCAGTACAAGAGCTGCACTTCTGAAACTTAGTACTTCAGTAGAAAATGTGTCTCCGCGACTGTCTGCAAAGTTTCGTTGCACAATTCGAATAAATGTGGAAGTTATAAACAAAAGCGATATCAACTTTAAAACGCGCTAAATTTTGTTGATGTTTTGCTTATTCAGTTTGTATCGACATATCTTCGGCAGTACAAGAGATGCACTTCTGAAACTTGGTACTTCAGTAGAAAAGGCCTATTCGAGACTGTCTGCAAAGTTTCGTTGCACAATTCGAATAAATGTGGAAGTTATAAACAAAAGCGATATCAACTTTAAAACGCGCTAAATTTTGTTGATGTTTTGCGTATTCAGTTTGTATCGACATATCTCCGGCAGTACAAGAGCTGCACTTCTGAAACTTGGTACTTCAGTAGAACATGTGTCTCCGCGACTGTCTGCAAAGTTTCGTTGCACAATTCGAATAAATGTGGAAGTAATAAACAAAAGCGATATCAACTTTAAAACGCGCTAAATTTTGTTGATGTTTTGCGTATTCAGTTTGTATCGACATATCTCCGGCAGTACAAGAGCTGCACTTCTGAAACTTGGTACCTTAGTAGAAAAGGCCTATTTGAGACTGTCTGCAAAGTTTCGGGTCACAATTCGAATAAATGTGGAAGTTATAAACAAAAGCGATATCAACTTTAAAACGCGCTAAATTTTGTTGATGTTTTGCGTATTCAGTTTGTATCGACATATCTCCGGCAGTACAAGAGCTGCACTTCTGAAACTTGGTACTTCAGTAGAAAAGGCCTATCTGAGACTGTCTGCAAAGTTCCGTTGCACAATTCGAATAAATGTGGAAGTTATAAACAAAAGCAGTATCAACTTTAAAACGCGCTAAATTTTGTTGATGTTTTGCGTATTCAGTTTGTATCGACATATCTCCGGCAGTACAAGAGCTGCACTTCTGAAACTTGGTACTTCAGTAGAAAATGTGTCTCCGCGACTGTCTGCAAAGTTTCGTTGCACAATTCGAATAAATGTGGAAGTTATAAACAAAAGCGATATCAACTTTAAAACGCGCTAAATTTTGTTGATGTTTTGCGTATTCAGTTTGTATCGACATATCTCCGGCAGTACAAAAGCTGCACTTCTGAAACTTGGTACTTCAGTAGAAAGTGCCTATTGGAGACTGTCTGCAAAGTGTCGTTGCACAGTTCGAATAAGTGTTGAAGTTATAAACAAAAGCGATATCAACTTTAAAACGCGCTAAATTTTGTTGATGTTTTGCGTATTCAGTTTGTATCGACATATCTCCGGCAGTACAGGAGCTGCACTTCTGAAACTTGGTACTTCAGTAGAAAATGTGTCTCCGCGACTGTCTGCAAAGTTTCGTTGCACAATTCGAATAAATGTGGAAGTTATAAACAAAAGCGATATCAAATTTAAAACGCGCTAAATTTTGTTGATGTTTTGCGTATTCAGTTTGTATCGACATATCTCAGGCAGTACAAGAGCTGCACTTCGGAAACTTGGTACTTCAGTAGTAAATGTGTCCCCGCGACTGTCTGCAAAGTTTCGTTGCACAGTTCGAATAAATGTGGAAGTTATAAACAAAAGCGATATCAACTTTAAAACGCGCTAAAATTTGTTGATGTTTTGCGTATTCAGTTTGTATCGACATATCTCCGGCAGTACAAGAGCTGCACTTCTGAAACTTGGTACTTCAGTAGAAAAGGCCTATTCGAGACTGTCTGCAAAGTTTCGTAGCACAATTCGAATAAATGTGGAAGTTATACACAAAAGCGATATCAACTTTAAAACGCGCTAAATTTTGTTGATGTTTTGCGTATTCAGTTTGTATCGACATATCTCCGGCAGTAAAAGAGCTGCACTTCTGAAACTTGGTACTTCAGTAGAAAATGTGTCTCCGCGACTGTCTGCAAAGTTTCGTTGCACAATTCGAATAAATGTGGAAGTTATAAACAAAAGCGATATCAACTTTAAACCGCGCTAAATTTTGTTGATGTTTTGCGTATTCAGTTTGTATCGACATATCTCCGGCAGTACAGGAGCTGCACTTCTGAAACTTGGTACTTCAGTAGAAAATGTGTCTCCGCGACTGTCTGCAAAGTTTCGTTGCACAATTCGAATAAATGTGGAAGTTATAAACAAAAGCGATATCAAATTTAAAACGCGCTAAATTTTGTTGATGTTTTGCGTATTCAGTTTGTATCGACATATCTCCGGCAGTACAAGAGCTGCACTTCGGAAACTTGGTACTTCAGTAGTAAATGTGTCCCCGCGACTGTCTGCAAAGTTTCGTTCACAGTTCGAATAAATGTGGAAGTTATAAACAAAAGCGATATCAACTTTAAAACGCGCTAAAATTTGTTGATGTTTTGCGTATTCAGTTTGTATCGACATATCTCCGGCAGTACAAGAGCTGCACTTCTGAAACTTGGTACTTCAGTAGAAAAGGCCTATTCGAGACTGTCTGCAAAGTTTCGTTGCACAATTCGAATAAATGTGGAAGTTATACACAAAAGCGATATCAACTTTAAAACGCGCTAAATTTTGTTGATGTTTTGCGTATTCAGTTTGTATCGACATATCTCCGGCAGTAAAAGAGCTGCACTTCTGAAACTTGGTACTTCAGTAGAAAATGTGTCTCCGCGACTGTCTGCAAAGTTTCGTTGCACAATTCGAATAAATGTGGAAGTTATAAACAAAAGCGATATACACTTAAAAACGCGCTAAATTTTGTTGATGTTTTGCGTATTCAGTTTGTATCGATATATCTCCGGCAGTACAAGAGCTGCACTTCTGAAACTTGGTACTTCAGTAGAAAATGTGTCTCCGCGACTGTCTGCAAAGTTTCGTTGCACAATTCGAATAAATGTGGCAGGTATACACAAAAGCGATATTAACTTTAACACGCGCTAAATTTTGTTGATGTTTTGCGTATTCAGTTTGTATCGAAATATCTCCGGCAGTACAAGAGCTGCACTTCTGAAACTTGGTACTTCAGTAGAAAATGTGTCTCCGCGACTGTCTGCAAAGTTTCGTTGCACAATTCGAATAAATGTGGAAGTTATAAACAAAAGCGATATCAACTTTAAAACGCGCTAAATCTTGTTGATGTTTTGCGTATTCAGTTTGTATCGACATATCTCCGTCAGTACAAGAGCTGCACTTCTGAAACTTGGTACTTCAGTAGAAAAGGCCTATTCGAGACTGTCTGCAAAGTTTCGTTGCACAATTCGAATAAATGTGGAAGTTATAAACAAAAGCGATATCAAATTTAAAACGCGCTTAATTTTGTTGATGTTTTGCGTATTCAGTTTGTATCGACATATCTCCGGCAGTACAAGAGCTGCACTTCTGAAACTTGGTACTTCAGTAGAAAATGTGTCTCCGCGACTGTCTGCAAAGTTTCGTTGCACAATTCGAATAAATGTGGAAGTTATAAACAAAAGCAGTATCAACTTTAAAACGCGCTAAATTTTGTTGATGTTTTGCGTATTCAGTTTGTATCGACATATCTCCGGCAGTACAAGAGCTGCACTTCTGAAACTTGGTACTTCAGTAGAAAATGTGTCTCCGCGACTGTCTGCAAAGTTTCGTTGCACAATTCGAATAAATGTGGAAGTTATAAACAAAAGCGATATCAACTTTAAAACGCGCTAAATTTTGTTGATGTTTTGCGTATTCAGTTTGTATCGACATATCTCCGGCAGTACAAGAGCTGCACTTCTGAAACTTGGTACTTCAGTAGAAAAGGCCTATTCGAGACTGTCTGCAAAGTTTCGTTGCACAATTCGAATAAATGTGGAAGTTATAAACAAAAGCGATATCAACTTAAAAACGCGCTAAATTTTGTTGATGTTTTGCGTATTCAGTTTGTATCGACATATCTCCGGCAGTACAAGAGCTGCACTTCTGAAACTTGGTACTTCAGTAGAAAAGGCCTATTCGAGACTGTCTGCAAAGTTTCGTTGCACAATTCGAATAAATGTGGAAGTTATAAACAAAAGCGATATCAACTTAAAAACGCGCTTAATTTTGTTGATGTTTTGCGTATTTAGTTTGTATCGACATATCTCCGGCAGTACAAGAGCTGCACTTCTGAAACTTGGTACTTCAGTAGAAAATGTGTCTCCGCGACTGTCTGCAACGTTTCGTTGCACAATTCGAATACATGTGGAAGTTATAAACAAAAGCGATATCAACTTTAAAACGCGCTAAATTTTGTTGATGTTTTGCGTATTCAGTTTGTATCGACATATCTCCGGCAGTACAAGAGCTGCACTTCTGAAACTTGGTACTTCAGTAGAAAATGTGTCTCCGCGACTGTCTGCAAAGTTTCGTTGCACAATTCGAATAAATGTAAAAGGTATAAACAAAAGCGATATCAACTTTAAAACGCGCTAAATTTTGTTGATGTTTTGCGTATTCAGTTTGTATCGACATATCTCCGGCAGTACAAGAGCTGCACTTCTGAAACTTGGTACTTCAGTAGAAAATGTGTCTCCGCGACTGTCTGCAAAGTTTCGTTGCACAATTCGAATAAATGTGGAAGTTATAAACAAAAGCGATATCAACTTTAAAACGCGCTAAATTTTGTTGATGTTTTGCGTATTCAGTTTGTATCGACATATCTCCGGCAGTACAAGAGCTGCACTTCTGAAACTTGGTACTTCAGTAGAAAATGTGTCTCCGCGACTGTCTGCAAAGTTTCGTTGCACAATTCGAATAAATGTGGAAGTTATAAACAAAAGCGATATCAACTTTAAAACGCGCTAAATTTTGTTGATGTTTTGCGTATTCAGTTTGTATCGACATATCTCCGGCAGTACAAAAGCTGCACTTCTGAAACTTGGTACTTCAGTAGAAAGTGCCTATTGGAGACTGTCTGCAAAGTGTCGTTGCACAGTTCGAATAAGTGTTGAAGTTATAAACAAAAGCGATATCAACTTTAAAACGCGCTAAATTTTGTTTATGTTTTGCGTATTCAGTTTGTATCGACATATCTCCGGCAGTACAAGAGCTGCACTTCTGAAACTTGGTACTTCAGTAGAAAATGTGTCTCCGCGACTGTCTGCAAAGTTTCGTTGCACAATTCGAATAAATGTGGAAGTTATAAACAAAAGCGATATCAAATTTCAAACGCGCTGAATTTTGTTGATGTTTTGCGTATTCAGTTTGTATCGACATATCTCCGGCAGTACAAGAGCTGCACTTCTGAAACTTGGTACTTCAGTAGTAAATGTGTCTCCGCGACTGTCTGCAAAGTTTCGTTGCACAGTTCGAATAAAGGTGGAAGTTATAAACAAAAGCGATATCAACTTTAAAACGCGCTAAAATTTGTTGATGTTTTGCGTATTCAGTTTGTATCGACATATCTCCGGCAGTACAAGAGCTGCACTTCTGAAACTTGGTACTTCAGTAGCAAAGGCCTATTCGAGACTGTCTGCAAAGTTTCGTTGCACAATTCGAATAAATGTGGAAGTTATACACAAAAGCGATATCAACTTTAAAACGCGCTAAATTTTGTTGATGTTTTGCGTATTCAGTTTGTATCGACATATCTCCGGCAGTAAAAGAGCTGCACTTCTGAAACTTGGTACTTCAGTAGAAAATGTGTCTCCGCGACTGTCTGCAAAGTTTCGTTGCACAATTCGAATAAATGTGGAAGTTATAAACAAAAGCGATATCATCTTTAAAACGCGCTAAATTTTGTTGATGTTTTGCGTATTCAGTTTGTATCGATATATCTCCGGCAGTACAAGAGCTGCACTTCTGAAACTTGGTACTTCAGTAGAAAATGTGTCTCCGCGACTGTCTGCAAAGTTTCGTTGCACAATTCTGTAATATCCAATCGTACATTTGGAAATGACAACAGTTGTCTCCCTTACACCATAACAATAGTAATGTGTAATTATCCCCCTTTGTTCTTTCTGATTGTATATATAAACAACACCGGACACGTCAGCATTCTCTTGATCGACCGGGCGAACTAGAAGTAACACGTTGTTGATTGTTGTCCTTGCTTTGACCTCTGTTCCTCATTTGCTTCGTATCACTTCTTGCTTTCAGCGTATAACCAGAACACAACACTGGCGACGAGAATTCAAACGAAAAAACTCACAGTAATCGAACACACGAGCTAACGTTTAATTCAAAAAAAAAAAAAAAAAGTCCAATTCTTTTTTAACTACAAAAAAAAAAAAAATGTCTTACAACGGAATACCCAATTTTCCAAGTTTTAGCGTCCACGAAAATCCGAGTACTAACGCAAATCGTAGGCAAAAGTGGTTGGAGAAACTTGAGAATGTGTTCGTGGCTTTAGACATTCAAGAAGACCGTAGAAAAAAAGCGTGTTTGCTGCACCTTGCAGGTGACGAAGTTTTTGATATTTTCCACAATTTCACGGATATTCAAAAAGGCGTTGGTGCAACCGTCGAAACGGATCACACGACACCAAACACATACGAAGTAACAAAGAACTCACTGACCGACTATTTCACACCGCAAAGAAATATGTCTTATGAGATCTTCAAATTTCGACGCGCATCGCAAAATGCTGACGAAAATCTAGACTCATTTCATGTGAGACTGAGGACACTAGCGTCCACGTGTGACTTCATGGATACAGATCGGGAGATACTCGCACAGATCGTCCAAGGCTGTTCATCCTCTAAGGTCAGACGAAGGGCACTTCGAGACAACTCCACGCTCAAACAAGTGCTAGACGAGGCCAGAGCAATTGAATTAGCTCGCACACGAGCCGCAGACATTGAACGGGAAGAGGTGGTTAATGCCCTGTCGTCACATAACAATAAACGAGACAGCAGGCAATACACACGCAGAGAGAAAGAAAGAAAAAATACCGACGAAAAACGCAACTACGGACACACACAAGGCAGTAATCGCCAGTTTACTCCGAGGACCCAGCCACGTGGCAAAGACGCCGGACGTGTCTGCCACTACTGTGGATACTCAGCAACACATGTGAAGTGTCCAGCGAAGGGTCAAGAATGTCGAAATTGCCGGAAAAAGAACCACTTTGCAAAAGTATGTAATTCAAAACCGGTAAGACAAATTTCTTACTCATATCGAAATGATATAGAATCCCTTTCTACGTCGAGTGATGAGTCTGTCTACACAATAAAAACTCCCACGTCGACAAAAGCACCCACAGCCACCATCCTCGTTAATGACTCCCCAGTGACCTTCGTTTTGGATACCGGTGCCAGTGTTAATATAATGTCTGGACGCACGTACGACGGTCTCCAGTACAGGCCGAAAATACACAACACTGCCACACAGATATTTGCATATCGATCCAGAAAAGCCATGCCAGTCCGTGGATTCATCAATACCCCCATTGAATTTAAAGGAAAACGCTGCAAAGTAAAAATGTTCGTCATCGACAATGAAAACCCCTTGTTCGGGCACGATTTACAAAATCTACTCAGTGCCCACTCTGCTGAAGCACTGGATATGATATCCTTTAATTTTACGTTCAATGTGGCAACATCTATCCCAGATGAATTCCCCTCATTATTCGATGGAAAGATGGGAAAGATTTCTGGACCCACTGTTAAGCTGCACATCGATACTTCGATCCCACCGGTGACACAGAGACAACGAAGAATACCCTTTCACGTGAGGAAAGACGTCGAGTCGGAATTAAAACGCCTCAAGGAGATGGACGTAATTGAGGATGTTACTGGACCTACCCCCTGGGTAAGTCCCGTGGTGATAGTCCCCAAAAAACCGAGTGGCGTGCGAATCTGCATAGATATGCGAAAAGCAAACGAAGCCATACAAAGGGTCAAACATCCCATGCCGACCGTGGATGACTTGTTTGCAGATTTAAACCACTCAAAGGTGTTCAGCAAGCTGGACATGTCGAGCGCGTACCACCAATTAGAGCTGGGGGAGTCCAGCAGATACATCACCACGTTCACCACACATGCTGGACTATTCCGATACAAGAGACTGTTGTTCGGAGTAAATGCAGCCTCTGAAATATTTCAAAAGGCCATTGCGGATCTTTTGAGGGGCATTCCAGGAGTCAAAAACCTCTCAGACGACATTATCATCTATGGACGTGACCAAGCCTCACATGATGCCAGTTTGAGGTCCACGCTGGAACGACTACAGAATGCCGGGGCCAGGCTAAACAGGAAAAAGTGCCTTTTCTCGGTGAAACAAATAACTTTTTTTGGACATACCTTCAGCGAAAAAGGGGTGTCACCAGACCCAGACAAAATAGCAGCAATTACAAACTGCAAATCGCCCACCAACGTTGGAGAAGTGCGCTCATTCCTGGGCATGGTCCAATATGTGGCCAGGTTCATCCCGCACTATGCCACTGTCACCGAGCCACTCCGACAACTCACAAGAAAAGACAGAGAATGGAGGTGGTCAGAGACAGAAGAGAGGGCAGTGATAAAATTAAAAAAGGCCCTGACTGGAGCTGGAGTTATGGTCTACTTCGATCAGAACAAGGAGACAAACATCCTGGTAGACGCGAGCCCTGTTGGACTAGGGGCAATGCTTACACAAGACGGGAAGGTCTTGTGTTATGCCAGCCGTGCTCTCACAGATGTGGAACAGCGATACTCGCAGACGGAGAGAGAAATGCTAGCCGTTGTATACGCTGCTGAGCATTTTCATCTTTACTTGTATGGGTCAAGGTTCACCATCACCACTGACCACAAACCACTTCTCGGTATTGTAAAAAGTCTCAAACCAGCTACATCCAGAATCGAACGATGGCGCCTACGCCTCATGCAATATGAGTATAGCTTGGTATACCGGCCG
The DNA here is from genome assembly GCA_963556195.1 of Sepiola atlantica. Taxonomy (NCBI): domain Eukaryota; kingdom Metazoa; phylum Mollusca; class Cephalopoda; order Sepiida; family Sepiolidae; genus Sepiola; species Sepiola atlantica. The sequence goes on along the minus strand of CAUVYP010000218.1, from coordinate 73,150 downwards.
GGAAAAGATGACCAGAACCCCGCCGACTACCTCAGTCGACATCCTCACCACAAACCCGAGAGGGACAATTCAGCTGAGGCGTATATAAGATACGTGGCTCACCATGCCATACCTAAGTCGATCACCCTCGAAGAGATGAAGCTAGCCACGGGAAAAGACCCCTTGCTACAGAAAGTGATGATAACACTTTCAGATGGAAAATGGAACGACCCGCAGTTATCCTGTCTCGCACATGTCAAAGATGAACTATCTGCATATGATGGTCTCATCCTTCGAGGTCACCGCCTAGTGGTCCCGTCCACCCTGCAGAAGAGAGCCGTAGACATAGCCCACCACACACACCAGGGCGTTGTTAAGACGAAGCAGCTAATGAGGGAAAAGGTCTGGTTCTATGGAATTGACAAGCTGGTGGAGGAGACAGTGCGCAACTGCATCCCTTGTCAAGCTACCAACTCAACATCATCACGCCGTGAGCCCATACGCACCACACCACTCCCTGCTGCCCCATGGACTGAAATCTCCCTGGACTTCGCAGGTCCTTTCCCTTCTGGAGACTATGTATTGGTCGTCATCGACGACTACAGTAGGTTCCCAGAAGTAGAGATACTCCCCTCGACATCAGCAAAAGTGGTCATTCCCCGCCTTGACGCAATCTTTGCCAGACAAGGATACCCCGATATTGTCAAGACTGACAATGGTCCCCCCTTCCAAGGGCAAGAATTCAAGGATTTTGCCACTCAAGCAGGATTCCGCCACAGAAGAGTTACCCCTGCGTGGCCAGAGGCGAATGGAGAGGTCGAACGGTTTATGAGAACACTAAACAAGTATGTTCGCGCCTCCACTGTGGAGGGTCTGAACTGGAAAACCCAACTAGTCCATTTTCTAAGGCAATACAGGGCCACCCCCCACAGTACAACCAAAACTTCTCCATTCGAAGCCCTCACTGGAAGGAAGATGAAAATCGGCATACCTGCTGTTCTGAAAGAACCCATGTCAAAGCCGATTCACACTCACATAGCGGAGAATGATGCACGAGGGAAGAGGAAAATGAAGATCTATGCCGACACAAAAAGAAAGACAAAGGCCTCTCCTCTTTGCCTAGGTGACAAAGTACTTGTCAAGCAGAAACGTCTCAACAAGCTATCCCCACCATTCGACCCGAATCAACTGACGATTATCGGCATAAAGGATAGCATGGTGACAGCACAAAGAGATGACTACCAAGTTACCCGGAATTCCTCTCACTTTAAGCGGATAAGTCCAGATAATCTTCCCAGAGAAAACATAGAATCAGACTCTGAAGATGAGTTATACTCATATCCACAACAGGAAAACTCTGACTCCAGACACGAAGGCCAGACGCATTTACCGCCCATACCAAAACATAATCCACCAGTGGTAAGACGTACTCCAACACGGAAACGACTCCCGCCGATACGCTTTGAGGACTATATCAGATAGTTAGATGAGTGAGTAAAGTCTCTATTTCTGTCTTGGAAATTCCGTCAGCTCCCCTGAAGAAGAAACAGATTCTGATTCTGAAGAATCGAAAGACGATTCCCTCCCCCCCATCCTGCAGACGACGTAAGTAGTTTGCAATTGTGTATTTAAAAAAAAAAAAAAAAAAAAAGGGACAGAAAAGAAAACGATTCCTCCTTGACTGAGACAATTGTTAATCGGTGAAACATACCTTGACTGAACTCCCTCCCCTTACCATACGTAAGCACACGTACATTTAATTGAGAAAGAGAGAGGTGTAATATCCAATCGTACATTTGGAAATGACAACAGTTGTCTCCCTTACACCATAACAATAGTAATGTGTAATTATCCCCCTTTGTTCTTTCTGATTGTATATATAAACAACACCGGACACGTCAGCATTCTCTTGATCGACCGGGCGAACTAGAAGTAACACGTTGTTGATTGTTGTCCTTGCTTTGACTTCTGTTCCTCATTTGCTTCGTATCACTTCTTGCTTTCAGCGTATAACCAGAACACAACAAATTCGAATAAATGTGGCAGGTATACACAAAAGCGATATTAACTTTAACACGCGCTAAATTTTGTTGATGTTTTGCGTATTCAGTTTGTATCGACATATCTCCGGCAGTACAAGAGCTGCACTTCTGAAACTTGGTACTTCAGTAGAAAATGTGTCTCCGCGACTGTCTGCAAAGTTTCGTTGCACAATTCGAATAAATGTGGAAGTTATAAACAAAAGCGATATCAACTTTAAAACGCGCTAAATTTTGTTGATGTTTTGCGTATTCAGTTTGTATCGACATATCTCCGGCAGTACAAGAGATGCACTTCTGAAACTTGGTACTTCAGTAGAAAAGGCCTATTCGAGACTGTCTGCAAAGTTTCGTTGCACAATTCGAATAAATGTGGAAGTTATAAACAAAAGCGATATCAACTTTAAAACGCGCTAAATTTTGTTGATGTTTTGCGTATTCAGTTTGTATCGACATATCTCCGGCAGTACAAGAGCTGCACTTCTGAAACTTGGTACTTCAGTAGAAAATGTGTCTCCGCGACTGTCTGCAAAGTTTCGTTGCACAATTCGAATAAATGTGGAAGTAATAAACAAAAGCGATATCAACTTTAAAACGCGCTAAATTTTGTTGATGTTTTGCGTATTCAGTTTGTATCGACATATCTCCGGCATACAAGAGCTGCACTTCTGAAACTTGGTACCTTAGTAGAAAAGGCCTATTCGAGACTGTCTGCAAAGTTTCGGGTCACAATTCGAATAAATGTGGAAGTTATAAACAAAAGCGATATCAACTTTAAAACGCGCTAAATTTTGTTGATGTTTTGCGTATTCAGTTTGTATCGACATATCTCCGGCAGTACAAGAGCTGCACTTCTGAAACTTGGTACTTCAGTAGAAAAGGCCTATTCGAGACTGTCTGCAAAGTTTCGTTGCACAATTCGAATAAATGTGGAAGTTATAAACAAAAGCAGTATCAACTTTAAAACGCGCTAAATTTTGTTGATGTTTTGCGTATTCAGTTTGTATCGACATCTCCCTGGCAGTACAAGAGCTGCACTTCTGAAACTTGGTACTTCAGTAGAAAATGTGTCTCCGCGACTGTCTGCAAAGTTTCGTTGCACAATTCGAATAAATGTGGAAGTTATAAACAAAAGCGATATCAACTTTAAAACGCGCTAAATTTTGTTGATGTTTTGCGTATTCAGTTTGTATCGACATATCTCCGGTAGTACAAGAGCTGCACTTCTGAAACTTGGTACTTCAGTAGAAAAGGCCTATTCGAGACTGTCTGCAAAGTCTCGTTGCACAATTCGAATAAATGTGGAAGTTATAAACAAAAGCGATATCAACTTAAAAACGCGCTAAATTTTGTTGATGTTTTGCGTATTCAGTTTGTATCGACATATCTCCGGCAGTACAAGCGCTGCACTTCTGAAACTTGGTACTTCAGTAGAAAATGTGTCTCCGCGACTGTCTGCAAAGTTTCGTTGCACAATTCGAATAAATGTGGAAGTTATAAACAAAAGCGATATCAACTTTAAAACGCGCTAAATTTTGTTGATGTTTTGCGTATTCAGTTTGTATCGACATATCTCCGGCAGTACAAGAGCTGCACTTCTGAAACTTGGTACTTAAGTAGAAAATGTGTCTCCGCGAAAGTCTGCAAAGTTTCGTTGCACAATTCGAATAAATGTAAAAGGTATAAACAAAAGCGATATCAACTTTAAAACGCGCTAAATTTTGTTGATGTTTTGCGTATTCAGTTTGTATCGACATATCTCCGGCAGTACAAGAGCTGCACTTCTGAGACTTGGTACTTCAGTAGAAAAGGCCTATTCGAGACTGTCTGCAAAGTGTCGTTGCACAGGTCGAATAAGTGTTGAAGTTATAAACAAAAGCGATATCAACTTTAAAACGCGCTAAATTTTGTTGATGTTTTGCGTATTCAGTTTGTATCGACATATCTCCGGCAGTACAAGAGCTGCACTTCTGAAACTTGGTACTTCAGTAGAAAATGTGTCTCCGCGACTGTCTGCAAAGTTTCGTTGCACAATTCGAATAAATGTGGAAGTTATAAACAAAAGCGATATCAACTTTAAAACGCGCTAAATCTTGTTGATGTTTTGCGTATTCAGTTTGTATCGACATATCTCCGTCAGTACAAGAGCTGCACTTCTGAAACTTGGTACTTCAGTAGAAAAGGCCTGTTCGAGACTGTCTGCAAAGTTTCGTTGCACAATTCGAATAAATGTGGAAGTTATAAACAAAAGCGATATCAACTTTAAAACGCGCTAAATTTTGTTGATGTTTTGCGTATTCAGTTTGTATCGACATATCTCCGGCAGTACAAGAGCTGCACTTCTGAAACTTGGTACTTCAGTAGAAAATGTGTCTCTGCGACTGTCTGCAAAGTTTCGTTGCACAATTCGAATAAATGTGGAAGTTATAAACAAAAGCGATATCAACTTTAAAACGCGCTTTAATTTGTTGATGTTTTGCGTATTTAGTTTGTATCGACATATCTCCGGCAGTACAAGAGCTGCACTTCTGAAACTTGGTACTTCAGTAGAAAAGGCCTATTCAAGACTGTCTGCAAAGTTTCGTTGCGCAATTCGAATAAATGTGGAAGTTATAAACTAAAGCAGTATCAACTTTAAAACGCGCTAAATTTTGTTGATGTTTTGCGTATTCAGTTTGTATCGACATATCTCCGGCAGTACAAGAGCTGCACTTCTGAAACTTAGTACTTCAGTAGAAAATGTGTCTCCGCGACTGTCTGCAAAGTTTCGTTGCACAATTCGAATAAATGTGGAAGTTATAAACAAAAGCGATATCAACTTTAAAACGCGCTAAATTTTGTTGATGTTTTGCGTATTCAGTTTGTATCGACATATCTCCGGCAGTACAAGAGCTGCACTTCTGAAACTTGGTACTTCAGTAGAAAATGTGTCTCCGCGACTGTCTGCAAAGTTTCGTTGCACAATTCGAATAAATGTGGAAGTTATAAACAAAAGCGATATCAACTTTAAAACGCGCTAAATTTTGTTGATGTTTTGCGTATTCAGTTTGTATCGACATATCTCCGGCAGTACAAGAGCTGCACTTCTGAAACTTGGTACTTCAGTAGAAAATGTGTCTCCGCGACTGTCTGCAAAGTTTCGTTGCACAATTCGAATAAATGTAAAAGGTATAAACAAAAGCGATTTCAACTTTAAAACGCGCTAAATTTTGTTGATGTTTTGCGTATTCAGTTTGTATCGACATATCTCCGGCAGTACAAGAGCTGCACTTCTGAAACTTGGTACTTCAGTAGAAAATGTGTCTCCGCGACTGTCTGCAAAGTTTCGTTGCACAATTCGAATAAATGTGGAAGTTATAAACAAAAGCGATATCAACTTTACAACGCGCTAAATTTTGTTGATGTTTTGCGTATTCAGTTTGTATCGACATATCTCCGGCAGTACAAGAGCTGCACTTCTGAAACTTGGTACCTAGTAGAAAATGTGTCTCCGCGACTGTCTGCAAAGTTTCGGGTCACAATTCGAATAAATGTGGAAGTTATAAACAAAAGCGATATCAACTTTAAAACGCGCTAAATTTTGTTGATGTTTTGCGTATTCAGTTGGTATCGACATATCTCCGGCAGTACAAGAGCTGCACTTCTGAAACCTGGTACTTCAGTAGAAAAGGCCTATTCGAGACTGTCTGCAAAGTTTCGTTGCACAATTCGAATAAATGTAAAAGGTATAAACAAAAGCGATATCAACTTTAAAACGCGCTAAATTTTGTTGATGTTTTGCGTATTCAGTTTGTATCGACATATCTCCGGCAGTACAAGAGCTGCACTTCTGAAACTTGGTACTTCAGTAGAAAAGGCCTATTCGAGACTGTCTGCAAAGTGTCGTTGCACAGGTCGAATAAGTGTTGAAGTTATAAACAAAAGCGATATCAACTTTAAAACGCGCTAAATTTTGTTGATGTTTTGCGTATTCAGTTTGTATCGACATATCTCCGGCAGTACAAGAGCTGCACTTCTGAAACTTGGTACTTCAGTAGAAAATGTGTCTCCGCGACTGTCTGCAAAGTTTCGTTGCACAATTCGAATAAATGTGGAAGTTATAAACAAAAGCGATATCAACTTTAAAACGCGCTAAATCTTGTTGATGTTTTGCGTATTCAGTTTGTATCGACATATCTCCGTCAGTACAAGAGCTGCACTTCTGAAACTTGGTACTTCAGTAGAAAAGGCCTGTTCGAGACTGTCTGCAAAGTTTCGTTGCACAATTCGAATAAATGTGGAAGTTATAAACAAAAGCGATATCAACTTTAAAACGCGCTAAATTTTGTTGATGTTTTGCGTATTCAGTTTGTATCGACATATCTCCGGCAGTACAAGAGCTGCACTTCTGAAACTTGGTACTTCAGTAGAAAATGTGTCTCTGCGACTGTCTGCAAAGTTTCGTTGCACAATTCGAATAAATGTGGAAGTTATAAACAAAAGCGATATCAACTTTAAAACGCGCTTTAATTTGTTGATGTTTTGCGTATTTAGTTTGTATCGACATATCTCCGGCAGTACAAGAGCTGCACTTCTGAAACTTGGTACTTCAGTAGAAAAGGCCTATTCAAGACTGTCTGCAAAGTTTCGTTGCGCAATTCGAATAAATGTGGAAGTTATAAACTAAAGCAGTATCAACTTTAAAACGCGCTAAATTTTGTTGATGTTTTGCGTATTCAGTTTGTATCGACATATCTCCGGCAGTACAAGAGCTGCACTTCTGAAACTTAGTACTTCAGTAGAAAATGTGTCTCCGCGACTGTCTGCAAAGTTTCGTTGCACAATTCGAATAAATGTGGAAGTTATAAACAAAAGCGATATCAACTTTAAAACGCGCTAAATTTTGTTGATGTTTTGCGTATTCAGTTTGTATCGACATATCTCCGGCAGTACAAGAGCTGCACTTCTGAAACTTGGTACTTCAGTAGAAAATGTGTCTCCGCGACTGTCTGCAAAGTTTCGTTGCACAATTCGAATAAATGTGGAAGTTATAAACAAAAGCGATATCAACTTTAAAACGCGCTAAATTTTGTTGATGTTTTGCGTATTCAGTTTGTATCGACATATCTCCGGCAGTACAAGAGCTGCACTTCTGAAACTTGGTACTTCAGTAGAAAATGTGTCTCCGCGACTGTCTGCAAAGTTTCGTTGCACAATTCGAATAAATGTAAAAGGTATAAACAAAAGCGATTTCAACTTTAAAACGCGCTAAATTTTGTTGATGTTTTGCGTATTCAGTTTGTATCGACATATCTCCGGCAGTACAAGAGCTGCACTTCTGAAACTTGGTACTTCAGTAGAAAATGTGTCTCCGCGACTGTCTGCAAAGTTTCGTTGCACAATTCGAATAAATGTGGAAGTTATAAACAAAAGCGATATCAACTTTACAACGCGCTAAATTTTGTTGATGTTTTGCGTATTCAGTTTGTATCGACATATCTCCGGCAGTACAAGAGCTGCACTTCTGAAACTTGGTACCTAGTAGAAAATGTGTCTCCGCGACTGTCTGCAAAGTTTCGGGTCACAATTCGAATAAATGTGGAAGTTATAAACAAAAGCGATATCAACTTTAAAACGCGCTAAATTTTGTTGATGTTTTGCGTATTCAGTTGGTATCGACATATCTCCGGCAGTACAAGAGCTGCACTTCTGAAACCTGGTACTTCAGTAGAAAAGGCCTATTCGAGACTGTCTGCAAAGTTTCGTTGCACAATTCGAATAAATGTGGAAGTTATAAACAAAAGCAGTATCAACTTTAAAACGCGCTAAATCTTGTTGATGTTTTGCGTATTCAGTTTGTATCGACATATCTCCGGCAGTACAAGAGCTGCACTTCTGAAACTTGGTACTTCAGTAGAAAATGTGTCTCCGCGACTGTCTGCAAAGTTTCGTTGCACAATTCGAATAAATGTGGAAGTTATAAACAAAAGCGATATCAACTTTAAAACGCGCTAAATTTTGTTGATGTTTTGCGTATTCAGTTTGTATCGACATATCTCCGGCAGTACAAGAGCTGCACTTCTGAAACTTGGTACTTCAGTAGAAAAGGCCTATTCGAGACTGTCTGCAAAGTTTCGTTGCACAATTCGAATAAATGTGGAAGTTATAAACAAAAGCGATATCAACTTAAAAACGCGCTAAATTTTGTTGATGTTTTGCGTATTCAGTTTGTATCGACATATCTCCGGCAGTACAAGAGCTGCACTTCTGAAACTTGGTACTTCAGTAGAAAATGTGTCTCCGCGACTGTCTGCAAAGTTTCGTTGCACAATTCGAATAAATGTGGAAGTTATAAACAAAAGCGATATCAACTTTAAAACGCGCTAAATTTTGTTGATGTTTTGCGTATTCAGTTTGTATCGACATATCTCCGGCAGTACAAGAGCTGCACTTCTGAAACTTGGTACTTCAGTAGAAAATGTGTCTCCGCGACTGTCTGCAAAGTTTCGTTGCACAATTCGAATTAATGTAAAAGGTATAAACAAAAGCGATATCAACTTTAAAACGGGCTAAATTTTGTTGATGTTTTGCGTATTCAGTTTGTATCGACATATCTCCGGCAGTACAAGAGCTGCACTTCTGAAACTTGGTACTTCAGTAGAAAATGTGTCTCCGCGACTGTCTGCAAAGTTTCGTTGCACAATTCGAATAAATGTGGAAGTTATAAACAAAAGCGATATCAACTTTAAAACGCGCTAAATTTTGTTGATGTTTTGCGTATTCAGTTTGTATCGACATATCTCCGGCAGTACAAGAGCTGCACTTCTGAAACTTGGTACTTCAGTAGAAAATGTGTCTCCGCGACTGTCTGCAAAGTTTCGTTGCACAATTCGAATAAATGTGGAAGTTATAAACAAAAGCGATATCAACTTTAAAACGCGCTAAATTTTGTTGATGTTTTGCGTATTCAGTTTGTATCGACATATCTCCGGCAGTACAAGAGCTGCACTTCTGAAACTTGGTACTTCAGTAGAAAATGTGTCTCCGCGACTGTCTGCAAAGTTTCGTTGCACAATTCGAATTAATGTAAAAGGTATAAACAAAAGCGATATCAACTTTAAAACGCGCTAAATTTTGTTGATGTTTTGCGTATTCAGTTTGTATCGACATATCTCCGGCAGTACAAGAGCTGCACTTCTGAAACTTGGTACTTCAGTAGAAAAGGCTTATTCGAGATTGTCTGCAAAGTTTCGTTGCACAATTCGAATAAATGTGGAAGTTATAAACAAAAGCGATATCAACTTTAAAACGCGCTAAATTTTGTTGATGTTTTGCGTATTCAGTTTGTATCGACATATCTCCGGCAGTACAAGAGCTGCACTTCTGAAACTTGGTACTTCAGTAGAAAATGTGTCTCCGCGACTGTCTGCAAAGTTTCGTTGCACAATTCGAATAAATGTGGAAGTTATAAACAAAAGCGATATCAACTTAAAAACGCGCTAAATTTTGTTGATGTTTTGCGTATTCAGTTTGTATCGACATATCTCCGGCAGTACAAGAGCTGCACTTCTGAAACTTGGTACTTCAGTAGAAAATCTGTCTCCGCGACTGTCTGCAAAGTCTCGTTGCACAATTCGAATAAATGTGGCAGGTATACACAAAAGCGATATTAACTTTAACACGCGCTAAATTTTGTTGATGTTTTGCGTATTCAGTTTGTATCGACATATCTCCGGCAGTACAATAGCTGCACTTCTGAAACTTGGTACTTCAGTAGAAAATGTGTCTCCGCGACTGTCTGCAAAGTTTCGTTGCACAATTCGAATAAATGTGGAAGTTATAAACAAAAGCGATATCAACTTAAAAACGCGCTAAATTTTGTTGATGTTTTGCGTATTCAGTTTGTATCGACATATCTCCGGCAGTACAAGAGCTGCACTTCTGAAACTTGGTACTTCAGTAGAAAATGTGTCTCCGCGACTGTCTGCAAAGTTTCGTTGCACAATTCGAATAAATGTGGCAGGTATACACAAAAGCGATATTAACTTTAACACGCGCTAAATTTTGTTGATGTTTTGCGTATTCAGTTTGTATCGACATATCTCCGTCAGTACAAGAGCTGCACTTCTGAAACGTGGTACTTCAGTAGAAAAGGCCTATTCGAGACTGTCTGCAAAGTTTCGTTGCACAATTCGAATAAATGTGGAAGTTATAAACAAAAGCGATATCAAATTTAAAACGCGCTAAATTTTGTTGATGTTTTGCGTATTCAGTTTGTATCGACATATCTCCGGCAGTACAAGAGCTGCACTTCTGAAACTTGGTACTTCAGTAGAAAATGTGTCTCCGCGACTGTCTGCAAAGTTTCGTTGCACAATTCGAATAAATGTGGAAGTTATAAACAAAAGCGATATCAACTTTAAAACGCGCTTAAATTTGTTGATGTTTTGCGTATTCAGTTTGTATCGACATATCTCCGGCAGTACAAGAGCTGCACTTCTGAAACTTGGTACTTCAGTAGAAAAGGCCTTTTCGAGACTGTCTGCAAAGTTTCGTTGCACAATTCGAATAAATGTGGAAGTTATAAACAAAAGCAGTATCAACTTTAAAACGCGCTAAATTTTGTTGATGTTTTGCGTATTCAGTTTGTATCGACATATCTCCGGCTGTACAAGAGCTGCACTTCTGAAACTTGGTACTTCAGTAGAAAATGTGTCTCCGCGACTGTCTGCAAAGTTTCGTTGCACAATTCGAATAAATGTGGAAGTTATAAACAAAAGCGATATCAACTTTAAAACGCGCTAAATTTTGTTGATGTTATGCGTATTCAGTTTGTATCGACATATCTCCGGCAGTACAAGAGATGCACTTCTGAAACTTGGTACTTCAGTAGAAAAGGCCTATTCGAGACTGTCTGCAAAGTTTCGTTGCACAATTCGAATAAATGTGGAAGTTATAAACAAAAGCAGTATCAACTTTAAAACGCGCTAAATTTTGTTGATGTTTTGCGTATTCAGTTTGTATCGACATATCTCCGGCAGTACAAGAGCTGCACTTCTGAAACTTGGTACTTCAGTAGAAAATGTGTCTCCGCGACTGTCTGCAAAGTTTCGTTGCACAATTCGAATAAATGTGGCAGGTATACACAAAAGCGATATTAACTTTAACACGCGCTAAATTTTGTTGATGTTTTGCGTATTCAGTTTGTATCGACATATCTCCGTCAGTACAAGAGCTGCACTTCTTAAACGTGGTACTTCAGTAGAAAAGGCCTATTCGAGACTGTCTGCAAAGTTTCGTTGCACAATTCGAATAAATGTGGAAGTTATAAACAAAAGCGATATCAAATTTAAAACGCGCTAAATTTTGTTGATGTTTTGCGTATTCAGTTTGTATCGACATATCTCCGGCAGTACAAGAGCTGCACTTCTGAAACTTGGTACTTCAGTAGAAAATGTGTCTCCGCGACTGTCTGCAAAGTTTCGTTGCACAATTCGAATAAATGTGGAAGTTATAAACAAAAGCGATATCAACTTTAAAACGCGCTTAAATTTGTTGATGTTTTGCGTATTCAGTTTGTATCGACATATCTCCGGCAGTACAAGAGCTGCACTTCTGAAACTTGGTACTTCAGTAGAAAAGGCCTTTTCGAGACTGTCTGCAAAGTTTCGTTGCACAATTCGAATAAATGTGGAAGTTATAAACAAAGCAGTATCAACTTTAAAACGCGCTAAATTTTGTTGATGTTTTGCGTATTCAGTTTGTATCGACATATCTCCGGCAGTACAAGAGCTGCACTTCTGAAACTTGGTACTTCAGTAGAAAATGTGTCTCCGCGACTGTCTGCAAAGTTTCGTTGCACAATTCGAATAAATGTGGAAGTTATAAACAAAAGCGATATCAACTTTAAAACGCGCTAAATTTTGTTGATGTTTTGCGTATTCAGTTTGTATCGACATATCTCCGGCAGTACAAGAGCTGCACTTCTGAAACTTGGTACTTCAGTAGAAAAGGCCTATTCGAGACTGTCTGCAAAGTTTCGTTGCACAATTTGAATAAATGTGGAAGTTATAAACAAAAGCGATATCAAATTTAAAACGCGCTAAATTTTGTTGATGTTTTGCGTATTCAGTTTGTATCGACATATCTCCGGCAGTACAAGAGCTGCACTTCTGAAACTTGGTACTTCAGTAGTAAATGTGTCTCCGCGACTGTCTGCAAAGTTTCGTTGCACAATTCGAATAAATGTGGAAGTTATAAACAAAAGCGATATCAACTTTAAAACGCGCTAAATTTTGTTGATGTTTTGCGTATTCAGTTTGTATCGACATATCTCCGGCAGTACAAGAGCTGCACTTCTGAAACTTGGTACTTCAGTAGAAAGTGCCTATTGGAGACTGTCTGCAAAGTTTCGTTGCACAATTCGAATAAATGTGGCAGGTATACACAAAAGCGATATTAACTTTAACACGCGCTAAATTTTGTTGATGTTTTGCGTATTCAGTTTGTATCGACATATCTCCGGCAGTACAAGAGCTGCACTTCTGAAACTTGGTACTTCAGTAGAAAATGTGTCTCCGCGACTGTCTGCAAAGTTTCGTTGCACAATTCGAATAAATGTGGAAGTTATTAACAAAAGCGATATCAACTTAAAAACGCGCTAAATTTTGTTGATGTTTTGCGTATTCAGTTTGTATCGACATATCTCCGGCAGTACAAGAGCTGCACTTCTGAAACTTGGTACTTCAGTAGAAAAGGCCTATTCGAGACTGTCTGCAAAGTTTCGTTGCACAATTCGAATAAATGTGGAAGTTATAAACAAAAGCAGTATCAACTTTAAAACGCGCTAAATTTTGTTGATGTTTTGCGTATTCAGTTTGTATCGACATATCTCCGGCAGTACAAGAGCTGCACTTCTGAAACTTGGTACTTCAGTAGAAAATGTGTCTCCGCGACTGTCTGCAAAGTTTCGTTGCACAATTCGAATAAATGTGGCAGGTATACACAAAAGCGATATTAACTTTAACACGCGCTAAATTTTGTTGATGTTTTGCGTATTCAGTTTGTATCGACATATCTCCGTCAGTACAAGAGCTGCACTTCTGAAACGTGGTACTTCAGTAGAAAAGGCCTATTCGAGACTGTCTGCAAAGTTTCGTTGCACAATTCGAATAAATGTGGAAGTTATAAACAAAAGCGATATCAAATTTAAAACGCGCTAAATTTTGTTGATGTTTTGCGTATTCAGTTTGTATCGACATATCTCCGGCAGTACAAGAGCTGCACTTCTGAAACTTGGTACTTCAGTAGAAAATGTGTCTCCGCGACTGTCTGCAAAGTTTCGTTGCACAATTCGAATAAATGTGGAAGTTATAAACAAAAGCGATATTTACTTTAACACGCGCTTAAATTTGTTGATGTTTTGCGTATTCAGTTTGTATCGACATATCTCCGGCAGTACAAGAGCTGCACTTCTGAAACGTGGTACTTCAGTAGAAAAGGCCTATTCGAGACTGTCTGCAAAGTTTCGTTGCACAATTCGAATAAATGTGGAAGTTATAAACAAAAGCGATATCAAATTTAAAACGCGCTAAATTTTGTTGATGTTTTGCGTATTCAGTTTGTATCGACATATCTCCGGCAGTACAAGAGCTGCACTTCTGAAACTTGGTACTTCAGTAGAAAATGTGTCTCCGCGACTGTCTGCAAAGTTTCGTTGCACAATTCGAATAAATGTGGAAGTTATAAACAAAAGCGATATCAACTTTAAAACGCGCTTAAATTTGTTGATGTTTTGCGTATTCAGTTTGTATCGACATATCTCCGGCAGTACAAGAGCTGCACTTCTGAAACTTGGTACTTCAGTAGAAAAGGCCTTTTCGAGACTGTCTGCAAAGTTTCGTTGCACAATTCGAATAAATGTGGAAGTTATAAACAAAGCAGTATCAACTTTAAAACGCGCTAAATTTTGTTGATGTTTTGCGTATTCAGTTTGTATCGACATATCTCCGGCAGTACAAGAGCTGCACTTCTGAAACTTGGTACTTCAGTAGAAAATGTGTCTCCGCGACTGTCTGCAAAGTTTCGTTGCACAATTCGAATAAATGTGGAAGTTATAAACAAAAGCGATATCAACTTTAAAACGCGCTAAATTTTGTTGATGTTTTGCGTATTCAGTTTGTATCGACATATCTCCGGCAGTACAAGAGCTGCACTTCTGAAACTTGGTACTTCAGTAGTAAATGTGTCTCCGCGACTGTCTGCAAAGTTTCGTTGCACAATTCGAATAAATGTGGAAGTTATAAACAAAAGCGATATCAACTTTAAAACGCGCTAAATTTTGTTGATGTTTTGCGTATTCAGTTTGTATCGACATATCTCCGGCAGTACAAGAGCTGCACTTCTGAAACTTGGTACTTCAGTAGAAAGTGCCTATTGGAGACTGTCTGCAAAGTTTCGTTGCACAATTCGAATAAATGTGGAAGTTATTAACAAAAGCGATATCAACTTTAAAACGCGCTGAATTTTGTTGATGTTTTGCGTATTCAGTTTGTATCGACATATCTGCGGCAGTACAAGAGCTGCACTTCTGAAACTTGGTACTTCAGTAGAAAATGTGTCTCCGCGACTGTCTGCAAAGTTTCGTTGCACAATTCGAATAAATGTGGAAGTTATAAACAAAAGCGATATCAACTTAAAAACGCGCTAAATTTTGTTGATGTTTTGCGTATTCAGTTTGTATCGACATATCTCCGGCAGTACAAGAGCTGCACTTCTGAAACTTGGTACTTCAGTAGAAAATGTGTCTCCGCGACTTTCTGCAAAGTCTCGTTGCACAATTCGAATAAATGTGGCAGGTATACACAAAAGCGATATTAACTTTAACACGCGCTAAATTTTGTTGATGTTTTGCGTATTCAGTTTGTATCGACATATCTCCGGCAGTACAAGAGCTGCACTTCTGAAACTTGGTACTTCAGTAGAAAATGTGTCTCCGCGACTGTCTGCAAAGTTTCGTTGCACAATTCGAATAAATGTGGAAGTTATTAACAAAAGCGATATCAACTTAAAAACGCGCTAAATTTTGTTGATGTTTTGCGTATTCAGTTTGTATCGACATATCTCCGGCAGTACAAGAGCTGCACTTCTGAAACTTGGTACTTCAGTAGAAAAGGCCTATTCGAGACTGTCTGCAAAGTTTCGTTGCACAATTCGAATAAATGTGGAAGTTATAAACAAAAGCAGTATCAACTTTAAAACGCGCTTAATTTTGTTGATGTTTTGCGTATTCAGTTTGTATCGACATATCTCCGGCAGTACAAGAGCTGCACTTCTGAAACTTGGTACTTCAGTAGAAAATGTGTCTCCGCGACTGTCTGCAAAGTTTCGTTGCACAATTCGAATTAATGTGGCAGGTATACACAAAAGCGATATTAACTTTAACACGCGCTAAATTTTGTTGATGTTTTGCGTATTCAGTTTGTATCGACATATCTCCGTCAGTACAAGAGCTGCACTTCTGAAACGTGGTACTTCAGTAGAAAAGGCCTATTCGAGACTGTCTGCAAAGTTTCGTTGCACAATTCGAATAAATGTGGAAGTTATAAACAAAAGCGATATCAAATTTAAAACGCGCTAAATTTTGTTGATGTTTTGCGTATTCAGTTTGTATCGACATATCTCCGGCAGTACAAGAGCTGCACTTCTGAAACTTGGTACTTCAGTAGAAAATGTGTCTCCGCGACTGTCTGCAAAGTTTCGTTGCACAATTCGAATAAATGTGGAAGTTATAAACAAAAGCGATATCAACTTTAAAACGCGCTTAAATTTGTTGATGTTTTGCGTATTCAGTTTGTATCGACATATCTCCGGCAGTACAAGAGCTGCACTTCTGAAACTTGGTACTTCAGTAGAAAAGGCCTTTTCGAGACTGTCTGCAAAGTTTCGTTGCACAATTCGAATAAATGTGGAAGTTATAAACAAAGCAGTATCAACTTTAAAACGCGCTAAATTTTGTTGATGTTTTGCGTATTCAGTTTGTATCGACATATCTCCGGCAGTACAAGAGCTGCACTTCTGAAACTTGGTACTTCAGTAGAAAATGTGTCTCCGCGACTGTCTGCAAAGTTTCGTTGCACAATTCAAATAAATGTGGAAGTTATAAACAAAAGCGATATCAACTTTAAAACGCGCTAAATTTTGTTGATGTTTTGCGTATTCAGTTTGTATCGACATATCTCCGGCAGTACAAGAGCTGCACTTCTGCAACTTGGTACTTCAGTAGAAAAGGCCTATTCGAGACTGTCTGCAAAGTTTCGTTGCACAATTCGAATAAATGTGGAAGTTATAAACAAAAGCGATATCAAATTTAAAACGCGCTAAATTTTGTTGATGTTTTGCATATTCAGTTTGTATCGACATATCTCCGGCAGTACAAGAGCTGCACTTCTGAAACTTGGTACTTCAGTAATAAATGTGTCTCCGCGACTGTCTGCAAAGTTTCGTTGCACAATTCGAATAAATGTGGAAGTTATAAACAAAAGCGATATCAACTTTAAAACGCGCTAAATTTTGTTGATGTTTTGCGTATTCAGTTTGTATCGACATATCTCCGGCAGTACAAGAGCTGCACTTCTGAAACTTGGTACTTCAGTAGAAAGTGCCTATTGGAGACTGTCTGCAAAGTTTCGTTGCACAATTCGAATAAATGTGGAAGTTATTAACAAAAGCGATATCAACTTTAAAACGCGCTGAATTTTGTTGATGTTTTGCGTATTCAGTTTGTATCGACATATCTCCGGCAGTACAAGAGCTGCACTTCTGAAACTTGGTACTTCAGTAGAAAATGTGTCTCCGCGACTGTCTGCAAAGTTTCGTTGCACAATTCGAATAAATGTGGAAGTTATAAACAAAAGCGATATCAACTTAAAAACGCGCTAAATTTTGTTGATGTTTTGCGTATTCAGTTTGTATCGACATATCTCCGGCAGTACAAGAGCTGCACTTCTGAAACTTGGTACTTCAGTAGAAAATGTGTCTCCACGACTTTCTGCAAAGTCTCGTTGCACAATTCGAATAAATGTGGCAGGTATACACAAAAGCGATATTAACTTTAACACGCGCTAAATTTTGTTGATGTTTTGCGTATTCAGTTTGTATCGACATATCTCCGGCAGTACAAGAGCTGCACTTCTGAAACTTGGTACTTCAGTAGAAAATGTGTCTCCGCGACTGTCTGCAAAGTTTCGTTGCACAATTCGAATAAATGTTGAAGTTATAAACAAAAGCGATATCAACTTTAAAACGCGCTAAATTTTGTTGATGTTTTGCGTATTCAGTTTGTATCGACATATCTCCGGCAGTACAAGAGCTGCACTTCTGAAACTTGGTACTTCAGTAGAAAAGGCCTATTCGAGACTGTCTGCAAAGTTTCGTTGCACAATTCGAATAAATGTGGAAGTTATAAACAAAAGCGATATCAACTTAAAAACGCGCTAAATTTTGTTGATGTTTTGCGTATTCAGTTTGTATCGACATATCTCAGGCAGTACAAGAGCTGCACTTCTGAAACTTGGTACTTCAGTAGAAAATGTGTCTCCGCGACTGTCTGCAAAGTTTCGTTGCACAATTCGAATAAATGTGGAAGTTATAAACAAAAGCGATATCAACTTTAAAACGCGCTAAATTTTGTTGATGTTTTGCGTATTCAGTTTGTATCGACATATCTCCGGCAGTATAAGAGCTGCACTTCTGAAACTTGGTACTTCAGTAGTAAATGTGTCTCCGCGACTGTCTGCAAAGTTTCGTTGCACAATTCGAATAAATGTAAATGGTATAAACAAAAGCGATATCAACTTTAAAACGCGCTAAATTTTGTTGATGTTTTGCGTATTCAGTTTGTATCGACATATCTCCGGCAGTACAAGAGCTGCACTTCTGAAACTTGGTACTTCAGTAGAAAATGTGTCTCCGCGACTGTCTGCAAAGTTTCGTTGCACAATTCGAATAAATGTGGAAGTTATAAACAAAAGCGATATCAACTTTAAAACGCGCTAAATTTTGTTGATGTTTTGCGTATTCAGTTTGTATCGACATATCTCCGGCAGTACAAGAGCTGCACTTCTGAAACTTGGTACTTCAGTAGAAAATGTGTCTCCGCGACTGTCTGCAAAGTTTCGTTGCACAATTCCAATAAATGTGGAAGTTATAAACAAAAGCGATATCAACTTTAAAACGCGCTAAATTTTGTTGATGTTTTGCGTATTCAGTTTGTATCGACATATCTCCGGCAGTACAACAGCTGCACTTCTGAAACTTGGTACTTCAGTAGAAAGTGCCTATTGGAGACTGTCTGCAAAGTGTCGTTGCACAGTTCGAATAAGTGTTGAAGTTATAAACAAAAGCGATATCAACTTTAAAACGCGCTGAATTTTGTTGATGTTTTGCGTATTCAGTTTGTATCGACATATCTCCGGCAGTACAAGAGCTGCACTTCTGAAACTTGGTACTTCAGTAGAAAATGTGCCCCCGCGACTGTCTGCAAAGTTTCGTTGCACAATTCGAATAAATGTGGAAGTTATAAACAAAAGTGATATCAACTTTAAAACGCGCTGAATTTTGTTGATGTTTTGCGTATTCAGTTTGTATCGACATATCTCCGGCAGTACAAGAGCTGCACTTCTGAAACTTGGTACTTCAGTAGTAAATGTGTCTCCGCGACTGTCTGCAAAGTTTCGTTGCACAGTTCGAATAAATGTGGAAGTTATAAACAAAAGCGATATCAACTTTAAAACGCGCTAAATTTTGTTGATGTTTTGCGTATTCAGTTTGTATCGACATATCTCCGGCAGTACAAGAGCTGCACTTCTGAAACTTGGTACTTCAGTAGAAAAGGCTTATTCGAGACTGTATGCAAAGTTTCGTTGCACAATTCGAATAAATGTGGAAGTTATAAACAAAAGCGATATCAACTTTAAAACGCGCTAAATTTTGTTGATGTTTTGCGTATTCAGTTTGTATCGACATAACTCCGGCAGTACAAGAGCTGCACTTCTGAAACTTGGTACTTCAGTAGAAAATGTGTCTCCGCGACTGTCTGCAAAGTTTCGTTGCACAATTCGAATAAATGTGGAAGTTATAAACAAAAGCGATATCAACTTAAAAACGCGCTAAATTTTGTTGATGTTTTGCGTATTCAGTTTGTATCGACATATCTCCGGCAGTACAAGAGCTGCACTTCTGAAACTTGGTACTTCAGTAGAAAATGTGTCTCCGCGACTGTCTGCAAAGTTTCGTTGCACAATTCGAATAAATGTGGCAGGTATACACAAAAGCGATATTAACTTTAACACGCGCTAAATTTTGTTGATGTTTTGCGTATTCAGTTTGTATCGACATATCTCCGGCAGTACAAGAGCTGCACTTCTGAAACTTGGTACTTCAGTAGAAAATGTGTCTCCGCGACTGTCTGCAAAGTTTCGTTGCACAATTCGAATAAATGTGGAAGTTATAAACAAAAGCGATATCAACTTTAAAACGCGCTAAATCTTGTTGATGTTTTGCGTATTCAGTTTGTATCGACATATCTCCGTCAGTACAAGAGCTGCACTTCTGAAACGTGGTACTTCAGTAGAAAAGGCCTATTCGAGACTGTCTGCAAAGTTTCGTTGCACAATTCGAATAAATGTGGAAGTTATAAACAAAAGCGATATCAAATTTAAAACGCGCTAAATTTTGTTGATGTTTTGCGTATTCAGTTTGTATCGACATATCTCCGGCAGTACAAGAGCTGCACTTCTGAAACTTGGTACTTCAGTAGAAAATGTGTCTCCGCGACTGTCTGCAAAGTTTCGTTGCACAATTCCAATAAATGTGGAAGTTATAAACAAAAGCGATATCAACTTTAAAACGCGCTTAAATTTGTTGATGTTTTGCGTATTCAGTTTGTATCGACATATCTCCGGCAGTACAAGAGCTGCAACTCTGAAACTTGGTACTTCAGTAGAAAAGGCCTTTTCGAGACTGTCTGCAAAGTTTCGTTGCACAATTCGAATAAATGTGGAAGTTATAAACAAAAGCAGTATCAACTTTAAAACGCGCTAAATTTTGTTGATGTTTTGCGTATTCAGTTTTTATCGACATATCTCCGGCAGTACAAGAGCTGCACTTCTGAAACTTGGTACTTCAGTAGAAAATGTGTCTCCGCGACTGTCTGCAAAGTTTCGTTGCACAATTCGAATAAATGTGGAAGTTATAAACAAAAGCGATATCAACTTTAAAACGCGCTAAATTTTGTTGATGTTTTGCGTATTCAGTTTGTATCGACATATCTCCGGCAGTACAAGAGCTGCACTTCTGAAACTTGGTACTTCAGTAGAAAAGGCCTATTCGAGACTGTCTGCAAAGTTTCGTTGCACAATTCGAATAAATGTGGAAGTTATAAACAAAAGCAGTATCAACTTTAAAACGCGCTAAATTTTGTTGATGTTTTGCGTATTCAGTTTGTATCGACATATCTCCGGCAGTACAAGAGCTGCACTTCTGAAACTTGGTACTTCAGTAGTAAATGTGTCTCCGCGACTGTCTGCAAAGTTTCGTTGCACAATTCGAATAAATGTGGAAGTTATAAACAAAAGCGATATCAACTTTAAAACGCGCTAAATTTTGTTGATGTTTTGCGTATTCAGTTTGTATCGACATATCTCCGGCAATACAAGAGCTGCACTTCTGAAACTTGGTACTTCAGTAGAAAGTGCCTATTGGAGACTGTCTGCAAAGTTTCGTTGCACAATTCGAATAAATGTGGAAGTTATAAACAAAAGCGATATCAACTTAAAAACGCGCTAAATTTTGTTGATGTTTTGCGTATTCAGTTTGTATCGACATATCTCCGGCAGTACAAGAGCTGCACTTCTGAAACTTGGTACTTCAGTAGAAAATGTGTCTCCGCGACTGTCTGCAAAGTTTCGTTGCACAATTCGAATAAATGTGGAAGTTATAAACAAAAGCGATATCAACTTAAAAACGCGCTAAATTTTGTTGAGGTTTTGCGTATTCAGTTTGTATCGACATATCTCTGGCAGTACAAGAGCTGCACTTCTGAAACTTGGTACTTCAGTAGAAAATGTGTCTCCGCGACTGTCTGCAAAGTTTTGTTGCACAATTCGAATAAATGTGGAAGTTATTAACAAAAGCGATATCAACTTAAAAACGCGCTAAATTTTGTTGATGTTTTGCGTATTCAGTTTGTATCGACATATCTCCGGCAGTACAAGAGCTGCACTTCTGAAACTTGGTACTTCAGTAGAAAATGTGTCTCCGCGACTGTCTGCAAAGTTTCGTTGCACAATTCGAATAAATGTGGAAGTTATAAACAAAAGCGATATCAACTTTAAAACGCGCTAAATTTTGTTGATGTTTTGCGTATTCAGTTTGTATCGACATATCTCCGGCAGTACAAGAGCTGCACTTCTGAAACTTGGTACTTCAGTAGAAAATGTGTCTCCGCGACTGTCTGCAAAGTTTCATTGCACAATTCGAATAAATGTGGAAGTTATAAACAAAAGCGATATCAACTTTAAAACGCGCTAAATTTTGTTGATGTTTTGCGTATTCAGTTTGTATCGACATATCTCCGGCAGTACAAGAGCTGCACTTCTGAAACTTGGTACTTCAGTAGAAAAGGCCTATTCGAGACTGTCTGCAAAGTTTCGTTGCACAATTCGAATAAATGTGGCAGGTATACACAAAAGCGATATCAACTTAAAAACGCGCTAAATTTTGTTGATGTTTTGCGTATTCAGTTTGTATGTACATATCTCCGGCAGTACAAGAGCTGCACTTCTGAAACTTGGTACTTCAGTAGAAAATGTGTCTCCGCGACTGTCTGCAAAGTTTCGTTGCACAATTCGAATAAATGTGGAAGTTATAAACAAAAGCGATATCAACTTTAAAACGCGCTAAATTTTGTTGATGTTTTGCGTATTCAGTTTGTATCGACATATCTCCGGCAGTACAAGAGCTGCACTTCTGAAACTTGGTACTTCAGTAGAAAATGTGTCTCCGCGACTGTCTGCAAAGTTTCGTTGCACAATTCGAATAAATGTAAAAGGTATAAACAAAAGCGATATCAACTTTAAAACGCGCTAAATTTTGTTGATGTTTTGCGTATTCAGTTTGTATCGACATATCTCCGGCAGTACAAGAGCTGCACTTCTGAAACTTGGTACTTCAGTAGAAAATGTGTCTCCGCGACTGTCTGCAAAGTTTCGTTGCACAATTCGAATAAATGTGGAAGTTATAAACAAAAGCGATATCAACTTAAAAACGCGCTAAATTTTGTTGATGTTTTGCGTATTCAGTTTGTATCGACATATCTCCGGCAGTACAAGAGCTGCACTTCTGAAACTTGGTACTTCAGTAGAAAATGTGTCTCCGCGACTGTCTGCAAAGTCTCGTTGCACAATTCGAATAAATGTGGCAGGTATACACAAAAGCGATATTAACTTTAACACGCGCTAAATTTTGTTGATGTTTTGCGTATTCAGTTTGTATCGACATATCTCCGGCAGTACAAGAGCTGCACTTCTGAAACTTGGTACTTCAGTAGAAAATGTGTCTCCGCGACTGTCTGCAAAGTTTCGTTGCACAATTCGAATAAATGTGGAAGTTATAAACAAAAGCGATATCAACTTAAAAAGGCGCTAAATTTTGTTGATGTTTTGCGTATTCAGTTTGTATCGACATATCTCCGGCAGTACAATAGCTGCACTTCTGAAACTTGGTACTTCAGTAGAAAGTGCCTATTGGAGACTGTCTGCAAAGTTTCGTTGCACAATTCGAATAAATGTGGAAGTTATAAACAAAAGCGATATCAACTTTAAAACGCGCTAAATTTTGTTGATGTTTTGCGTATTCAGTTTGTATCGACATATCTCCGGCAGTACAAGAGCTGCACTTCATAAACTTGGTACTTCAGTAGAAAATGTGTCTCCGCGACTGTCTGCAAAGTTTCGTTGCACAATTCGAATAAATGTGGAAGTTATAAACAAAAGCGATATCAACTTAAAAACGCGCTAAATTTTGTTGATGTTTTGCGTATTCAGTTTGTATCGACATATCTCCGGCAGTACAAGAGCTGCACTTCTGAAACTTGGTACTTCAGTAGAAAATGTGTCTCCGCGACTGTCTGCAAAGTTTCGTTGCACAATTCGAATAAATGTAAAAGGTATAAACAAAAGCGATATCAACTTTAAAACGCGCTAAATTTTGTTGATGTTTTGCGTATTCAGTTTGTATCGACATATCTCCGGCAGTACAAGAGCTGCACTTCTGAAACTTGGTACTTCAGTAGAAAATGTGTCTCCGCGACTGTCTGCAAAGTTTCGTTGCACAATTCGAATAAATGTGGAAGTTATAAACAAAAGCGATATCAACTTTAAAACGCGCTAAATTTTGTTGATGTTTTGCGTATTCAGTTTGTATCGACATATCTCCGGCAGTACAAGAGCTGCACTTCTGAAACTTGGTACTTCAGTAGAAAATGTGTCTCCGCGACTGTCTGCAAAGTTTCGTTGCACAATTCCAATAAATGTGGAAGTTATAAAAAAAAGCGATATCAACTTTAAAACGCGCTAAATTTTGTTGATGTTTTGCGTATTCAGTTTGTATCGACATATCTCCGGCAGTACAACAGCTGCACTTCTGAAACTTGGTACTTCAGTAGAAAGTGCCTATTGGAGACTGTCTGCAAAGTGTCGTTGCACAGTTCGAATAAGTGTTGAAGTTATAAACAAAAGCGATATCAACTTTAAAACGCGCTGAATTTTGTTGATGTTTTGCGTATTCAGTTTGTATCGACATATCTCCGGCAGTACAAGAGCTGCACTTCTGAAACTTGGTACTTCAGTAGAACATGTGTCTCCGCGACTGTCTGCAAAGTTTCGTTGCACAATTCGAATAAATGTGGAAGTTATAAACAAAAGTGATATCAAATTTAAAACGCGCTGAATGTTGTTGATGTTTTGCGTATTCAGTTTGTATCGACATATCTCCGGCAGTACAAGAGCTGCACTTCTGAAACTTGGTACTTCAGTAGTAAATGTGTCTCCGCGACTGTCTGCAAAGTTTCGTTGCACAGTTCGAATAAATGTGGAAGTTATAAACAAAAGCGATATCAACTTTAAAACGCGCTAAATTTTGTTGATGTTTTGCGTATTCAGTTTGTATCGACATATCTCCGGCAGTACAAGAGCTGCACTTCTGAAACTTGGTACTTCAGTAGAAAAGGCTTATTCGAGACTGTCTGCAAAGTTTCGTTGTCCAATTCGAATAAATGTGGAAGTTATAAACAAAAGCGATATCAACTTTAAAACGCGCTAAATTTTGTTGATGTTTTGCGTATTCAGTTTGTATCGACATATCTCCGGCAGTACAAGAGCTGCACTTCTGAAACTTGGTACTTCAGTAGAAAATGTGTCTCCGCGACTGTCTGCAAAGTTTCGTTGCACAATTCGAATAAATGTGGAAGTTATAAACAAAAGCGATATCAACTTAAAAACGCGCTAAATTTTGTTGATGTTTTGCGTATTCAGTTTGAATCGACATATCTCCGGCAGTACAAGAGCTGCACTTCTGAAACTTGGTACTTCAGTAGAAAATGTGTCTCCGCGACTGTCTGCAAAGTCTCGTTGCACAATTCGAATAAATGTGGCAGGTATACACAAAAGCGATGTTAACTTTAACACGCGCTAAATTTTGTTGATGTTTTGCGTATTCAGTTTGTATCGACATATCTCCGGCAGTACAAGAGCTGCACTTCTGAAACTTGGTACTTCAGTAGAAAAGGCTTATTCGAGACTGTCTGCAAAGTTTCGTTGCACAATTCGAATAAATGTGGAAGTTATAAACAAAAGCGATATCAACTTTAAAACGCGCTAAATTTTGTTGATTTTTTGCGTATTCAGTTTGTATCGACATATCTCCGGCAGTACAAGAGCTGCACTTCTGAAACTTGGTACTTCAGTAGAAAATGTGTCTCCGCGACTGTCTGCAAAGTTTCGTTGCACAATTCGAATAAATGTGGAAGTTATAAACAAAAGCGATATCAACTTAAAAACGCGCTAAATTTTGTTGATGTTTTGCGTATTCAGTTTGTATCGACATATCTCCGGCAGTACAAGAGCTGCACTTCTGAAACTTGGTACTTCAGTAGAAAATTTGTCTCCGCGACTGTCTGCAAAGTCTCGTTGCACAATTCGAATAAATGTGGCAGGTATACACAAAAGCGATATTAACTTTAACACGCGCTAAATTTTGTTGATGTTTTGCGTATTCAGTTTGTATCGACATATCTCCGGCAGTACAAGAGCTGCACTTCTGAAACTTGGTACTTCAGTAGAAAATGTGTCTCCGCGACTGTCTGCAAAGTTTCGTTGCACAATTCGAATAAATGTGGAAGTTATAAACAAAAGCGATATCAACTTAAAAACGCGCTAAATTTTGTTGATGTTTTGCGTATTCAGTTTGTATCGACATATCTCCGGCAGTACAAGAGCTGCACTTCTGAAACTTGGTACTTCAGTAGAAAATGTGTCTCCGCGACTGTCTGCAAAGTTTCGTTGCACAATTCGAATAAATGTGGCAGGTATACACAAAAGCGATATTAACTTGAACACGCGCTAAATTTTGTTGATGTTTTGCGTATTCAGTTTGTATCGACATATCTCCGGCAGTACAAGAGCTGCACTTCTGAAACTTGGTACTTCAGTAGAAAATGTGTCTCCGCGACTGTCTGCAAAGTTTCGTTGCACAATTCGAATAAATGTGGAAGTTATAAACAAAAGCGATATCAACTTTAAAACGCGCTAAATCTTGTTGATGTTTTGCGTATTCAGTTTGTATCGACATATCTCCGTCAGTACAAGAGCTGCACTTCTGAAACGTGGTACTTCAGTAGAAAAGGCCTATTCGAGACTGTCTGCAAAGTTTCGTTGCACAATTCGAATAAATGTGGAAGTTATAAACAAAAGCGATATCAAATTTAAAACGCGCTAAATTTTGTTGATGTTTTGCGTATTCAGTTTGTATCGACATATCTCCGGCAGTACAAGAGCTGCACTTCTGAAACTTGGTACTTCAGTAGAAAATGTGTCTCCGCGACTGTCTGCAAAGTTTCGTTGCACAATTCGAATAAATGTGGAAGTTATAAACAAAAGCGATATCAACTTTAAAACCCGCTTAAATTTGTTGATGTTTTGCGTATTCAGTTTGTATCGACATATCTACGGCAGTACAAGAGCTGCACTTCTGAAACTTGGTACTTCAGTAGAAAAGGCCTTTTCGAGACTGTCTGCAAAGTTTCGTTGCACAATTCGAATAAATGTGGAAGTTATAAACAAAAGCAGTATCAACTTTAAAACGCGCTAAATTTTGTTGATGTTTTGCGTATTCAGTTTGTATCGACATATCTCCGGCAGTACAAGAGCTGCACTTCTGAAACTTGGTACTTCAGTAGTAAATGTGTCTCCGCGACTGTCTGCAAAGTTTCGTTGCACAATTCGAATAAATGTGGAAGTTATAAACAAAAGCGATATCAACTTTAAAACGCGCTAAATTTTGTTGATGTTTTGCGTATTCAGTTTGTATCGACATATCTCCGGCAGTACAAGAGCTGCACTTCTGAAACTTGGTACTACAGTAGAAAAGGCCTATTCGAGACTGTCTGCAAAGTTTCGTTGCACAATTCGAATAAATGTGGAAGTTATAAACAAAAGCAGTATCAACTTTAAAACGCGCTAAATTTTGTTGATGTTTTGCGTATTCAGTTTGTATCGACATATCTCCGGTAGTACAAGAGCTGCACTTCTGAAACTTGGTACTTCAGTAGTAAATGTGTCTCCGCGACTGTCTGCCAAGTTTCGTTGCACAATTCGAATAAATGTGGAAGTTATAAACAAAAGCGATATCAACTTTAAAACGCGCTAAATTTTGTTGATGTTTTGCGTATTCAGTTTGTATCGACATATCTCCGGCAGTACAAGAGCTGCACTTCTGAAACTTGGTACTTCAGTAGAAAGTGCCTATTGGAGACTGTCTGCAAAGTTTCGTTGCACAATTCGAATAAATGTGGAAGTTATAAACAAAAGCGATATCAACTTTAAAACGCGCTAAATTTTGTTGATGTTTTGCGTATTCAGTTTGTATCGACATATCTCCGGCAGTACAAGAGCTGCACTTCTGAAACTTGGTACTTCAGTAGAAAATGTGTCTCCGCGACTGTCTGCAAAGTTTCGTTGCACAATTCGAATAAATGTGGAAGTTATAAACAAAAGCGATATCAACTTAAAAACGCGCTAAATTTTGTTTATGTTTTGCGTATTCAGTTTGTATCGACATATCTCCGGCAGTACAAGAGCTGCACTTCTGAAACTTGGTACTTCAGTAGAAAATGTGTCTCCACGACTGTCTGCAAAGTCTCGTTGCACAATTCGAATAAATGTGGCAGGTATACACAAAAGCGATATTAACTTTTACACGCGCTAAATTTTGTTGATGTTTTGCGTATTCAGTTTGTATCGACATATCTCCGGCAGTACAAGAGCTGCACTTCTGAAACTTGGTACTTCAGTAGAAAATGTGTCTCCGCGACTGTCTGCAAAGTTTCGTTGCACAATTCGAATAAATGTGGAAGTTATTAACAAAAGCGATATCAACTTAAAAACGCGCTAAATTTTGTTGATGTTTTGCGTATTCAGTTTGTATCGACATATCTCCGGCAGTACAAGAGCTGCACTTCTGAAACTTGGTACTTCAGTAGAAAATGTGTCTCCGCGACTGTCTGCAAAGTTTCGTTGCACAATTCGAATAAATGTGGAAGTTATAAACAAAAGCGATATCAACTTTAAAACGCGCTAAATTTTGTTGATGTTTTGCGTATTCAGTTTGTATCGACATATCTCCGGCAGTACAAGAGCTGCACTTCTGAAACTTGGTACTTCAGTAGAAAATGTGTCTCCGCGACTGTCTGCAAAGTTTCGTTGCACAATTCGAATAAATGTAAAAGGTATAAACAAAAGCGATATCAACTTTAAAACGCGCTTAATTTTGTTGATGTTTTGCGTATTCAGTTTGTATCGACATATCTCCGGCAGTACAAGAGCTGCACTTCTGAAACTTGGTACTTCAGTAGAAAATGTGTCTCCGCGACTGTCTGCAAAGTTTCGTTGCACAATTCGAATAAATGTGGAAGTTATAAACAAAACCGATATCAACTTTAAAACGCGCTAAATTTTGTTGATGTTTTGCGTATTCAGTTTGTATCGACATATCTCCGGCAGTACAAGAGCTGCACTTCTGAAACTTGGTACTTCAGTAGAAAATGTGTCTCCGCGACTGTCTGCAAAGTTTCGTTGCACAATTCCAATAAATGTGGAAGTTATAAACAAAAGCGATATCAACTTTAAAACGCGCTAAATTTTGTTGATGTTTTGCGTATTCAGTTTGTATCGACATATCTCCGGCAGTACAACAGCTGCACTTCTGAAACTTGGTACTTCAGTAGAAAGTGCCTATTGGAGACTGTCTGCAAAGTGTCGTTGCACAGTTCGAATAAGTGTTGAAGTTATAAACAAAAGCGATATCAACTTTAAAACGCGCTGAATTTTGTTGATGTTTTGCGTATTCAGTTTGTATCGACATATCTCCGGCAGTACAAGAGCTGCACTTCTGAAACTTGGTACTTCAGTAGAAAATGTGTCTCCGCGACTGTCTGCAAAGTTTCGTTGCACAATTCGAATAAATGTGGAAGTTATAAACAAAAGTGATATCAAATTTAAAACGCGCTGAATTTTGTTGATGTTTTGCGTATTCAGTTTGTATCGACATATCTCCGGCAGTACAAGAGCTGCACTTCTGAAACTTGGTACTTCAGTAGTAAATGTGTCTCCGCGACTGTCTGCAAAGTTTCGTTGAACAGTTCGAATAAATGTGGAAGTTATAAACAAAAGCGATATCAACTTTAAAACGCGCTAAATTTTGTTGATGTTTTGCGTATTCAGTTTGTATCGACATATCTCCGGCAGTACAAGAGCTGCACTTCTGAAACTTGGTACTTCAGTAGAAAAGGCTTATTCGAGACTGTCTGCAAAGTTTCGTTGCACAATTCGAATAAATGTGGAAGTTATAAACAAAAGCGATATCAACTTTAAAACGCGCTAAATTTTGTTGATGTTTTGCGTATTCAGTTTGTATCGACATATCTCCGGCAGTACATAAGCTGCACTTCTGAAACTTTGTACTTCAGTAGAAAATGTGTCTGCGCGACTGTCTGCAAAGTTTCGTTGCACAATTCGAATAAATGTGGAAGTTATAAACAAAAGCGATATCAACTTAAAAACGCGCTAAATTTTGTTGATGTTTTGCGTATTCAGTTTGTATCGACATATCTCCGGCAGTACAAGAGCTGCACTTCTGAAACTTGGTACTTCAGTAGAAAATGTGTCTCCGCGACTGTCTGCAAAGTCTCGTTGCACAATTCGAATAAATGTGGCAGGTATACACAAAAGCGATATTAACTTTAACACGCGCTAAATTTTGTTGATGTTTTGCGTATTCAGTTTGTATCGACATATCTCCGGCAGTACAAGAGCTGCACTTCTGAAACTTGGTACTTCAGTAGAAAATGTGTCTCCGCGACTGTCTGCAAAGTTTCGTTGCACAATTCGAATAAATGTCGAAGTTATAAACAAAAGCGATATCAACTTAAAAACGCGCTAAATTTTGTTGATGTTTTGCGTATTCAGTTTGTATCGACATATCTCCGGCAGTACAGGAGCTGCACTTCTGAAACTTGGTACTTCAGTAGAAAATGTGTCTCCGCGACTGTCTGCAAAGTTTCGTTGCACAATTCGAATAAATGTAGCAGGTATACACAAAAGCGATATTAACTTTAACACGCGCTAAATTTTGTTGATGTTTTGCGTATTCAGTTTGTATCGACATATCTCCGGCAGTACAAGAGCTGCACTTCTGAAACTTGGTACTTCAGTAGAAAATGTGTCGCCGCGACTGTCTGCAAAGTTTCGTTGCGCAATTCGAATAAATGTGGAAGTTATAAACAAAAGCGATATCAACTTTAAAACGCGCTAAATCTTGTTGATGTTTTGCGTATTCAGTTTGTATCGACATATCTCCGTCAGTACAAGAGCTGCACTTCTGAAACGTGGTACTTCAGTAGAAAAGGCCTATTCGAGACTGTCTGCAAAGTTTCGTTGCACAATTCGAATAAATGTGGAAGTTATAAACAAAAGCGATATCAACTTTAAAACGCGCTTAAATTTGTTGATGTTTTGCGTATTCAGTTTGTATCGACATATCTCCGGCAGTACAAGAGCTGCACTTCTGAAACTTGGTACTTCAGTAGAAAATGTGTCTCCGCGACTGTCTGCAAAGTTTCGTTGCACAATTCGAATAAATGTGGCAGGTATACACAAAAGCGATATTAACTTTAACACGCGCTAAATTTTGTTGATGTTTTGCGTATTCAGTTTGTATCGACATATCTCCGGCAGTACAAGAGCTGCACTTCTGAAACTTGGTACTTCAGTAGAAAATGTGTCTCCGCGACTGTCTGCAAAGTTTCGTTGCACAATTCGAATAAATGTGGAAGTAATAAACAAAAGCGATATCAACTTTAAAACGCGCTTAATTTTGTTGATGTTTTGCGTATTCAGTTTGTATCGACATATCTCCGGCAGTACAAGAGCTGCACTTCTGAAACTTGGTACCTTAGTAGAAAAGGCCTATTCGAGACTGTCTGCAAAGTTTCGGGTCACAATTCGAATAAATGTGGAAGTTATAAACAAAAGCGATATCAACTTTAAAACGCGCTAAATTTTGTTGATGTTTTGCGTATTCAGTTTGTATCGACATATCTCCGGCAGTACAAGAGCTGCACTTCTGAAACTTGGTACTTCAGTAGAAAAGGCCTTTTCGAGACTGTCTGCAAAGTTTCGTTGCACAATTCGAATAAATGTGGAAGTTATAAACAAAAGCAGTATCAACTTTAAAACGCGCTAAATTTTGTTGATGTTTTGCGTATTCAGTTTGTATCGACATATCTCCGGAAGTACAAGAGCTGCACTTCTGAAACTTGGTACTTCAGTAGAAAATGTGGCTTCCGCGACTGTCTGCAAAGTTTCGTTGCACAATTCGAATAAATGTGGAAGTTATAAACAAAAGCGATATCAACTTTAAAACGCGCTAAATTTTGTTGATGTTTTGCGTATTCAGTTTGTATCGACATATCTCCGGCAGTACAAGAGCTGCACTTCTGAAACTTGGTACCTCAGTAGAAAAGGCCTATGCGAGACTGTCTGCAAAGTTTCGTTGCACAATTCGAATAAATGTGGAAGTTATAAACAAAAGCAGTAGCAACTTTAAAACGCGCTAAATTTTGTTGATGTTTTGCGTATTCAGTTTGTATCGACATATCTCCGGCAGTACAAGAGCTGCACTTCTGAAACGTGGTACTTCAGTAGAAAAGGCCTATTCGAGACTGTCTGCAAAGTTTCGTTGCACAATTCGAATAAATGTGGAAGTTATAAACAAAAGCGATATCAACTTTAAAACGCGCTAAATTTTGTTGATGTTTTGCGTATTCAGTTTGTATCGACATATCTCCGGCAGTACAAGAGCTGCACTTCTGAAACTTGGTACTTCAGTAGTAAATGTGTCTCCGCGACTGTCTGCAAAGTTTCGTTGCACAGTTCGAATAAATGTGGAAGTTATAAACAAAAGCGATATCAACTTTAAAACGCGCTAAATTTTGTTGATGTTTTGCGTATTCAGTTTGTATCGACATATCTCCGGCAGTACAAGAGCTGCACTTCTGAAACTTGGTACTTCAGTAGAAAAGGCTTATTCGAGACTGTCTGCAAAGTTTCGTTGCACAATTCGAATAAATGTGGAAGTTATAAACAAAAGCGATATCAACTTTAAAACGCGCTAAATTTTGTTGATGTTTTGCGTATTCAGTTTGTATCGACATATCTCCGGCAGTACAAGAGCTGCACTTCTGAAACTTTGTACTTCAGTAGAAAATGTGTCTGCGCGACTGTCTGCAAAGTTTCGTTGCACAATTCGAATAAATGTGGAAGTTATAAACAAAAGCGATATCAACTTAAAAACGCGCTAAATTTTGTTGATGTTTTGCGTATTCAGTTTGTATCGACATATCTCCGGCAGTACAAGAGCTGCACTTCTGAAACTTGGTACTTCAGTAGAAAATGTGTCTCCGCGACTGTCTGCAAAGTCTCGTTGCACAATTCGAATAAATGTGGCAGGTATACACAAAAGCGATATTAACTTTAACACGCGCTAAATTTTGTTGATGTTTTGCGTATTCAGTTTGTATCGACATATCTCCGGCAGTACAAGAGCTGCACTTCTGGAACTTGGTACTTCAGTAGAAAATGTGTCTCCGCGACTGTCTGCAAAGTTTCGTTGCACAATTCGAATAAATGTGGAAGTTATAAACAAAAGCGATATCAACTTAAAAACGCGCTAAATTTTGTTGATGTTTTGCGTATTCAGTTTGTATCGACATATCTCCGGCAGTACAGGAGCTGCACTTCTGAAACTTGGTACTTCAGTAGAAAATATGTCTCCGCGACTGTCTGCAAAGTTTCGTTGCACAATTCGAATAAATGTGGCAGGTATACACAAAAGCGATATTAACTTTAACACGCGCTAAATTTTGTTGATGTTTTGCGTATTCAGTTTGTATCGACATATCTCCGGCAGTACAAGAGCTGCACTTCTGAAACTTGGTACTTCAGTAGAAAATGTGTCGCCGCGACTGTCTGCAAAGTTTCGTTGCACAATTCGAATAAATGTGGAAGTTATAAACAAAAGCGATATCAACTTTAAAACGCGCTAAATCTTGTTGATGTTTTGCGTATTCAGTTTGTATCGACATATCTCCGTCAGTACAAGAGCTGCACTT
Source organism: Sepiola atlantica (assembly GCA_963556195.1). Lineage (NCBI taxonomy): Eukaryota > Metazoa > Mollusca > Cephalopoda > Sepiida > Sepiolidae > Sepiola > Sepiola atlantica. The sequence goes on along the minus strand of CAUVYP010000218.1, from coordinate 40,150 downwards.
CTGAAACTTGGTACTTCAGTAGAAAAGGCCTATTCGAGACTGTCTGCAAAGTTTCGTTGCACAATTCGAATAAATGTGGAAGTTATAAACAAAAGCGATATCAACTTTAAAACGCGCTTAAATTTGTTGATGTTTTGCGTATTCAGTTTGTATCGACATATCTCCGGCAGTACAAGAGCTGCACTTCTGAAACTTGGTACTTCAGTAGAAAATGTGTCTCCGCGACTGTCTGCAAAGTTTCGTTGCACAATTCGAATAAATGTGGCAGGTATACACAAAAGCGATATTAACTTTAACACGCGCTAAATTTTGTTGATGTTTTGCGTATTCAGTTTGTATCGACATATCTCCGGCAGTACAAGAGCTGCACTTCTGAAACTTGGTACTTCAGTAGAAAATGTGTCTCCGCGACTGTCTGCAAAGTTTCGTTGCACAATTCGAATAAATGTGGAAGTAATAAACAAAAGCGATATCAACTTTAAAACGCGCTTAATTTTGTTGATGTTTTGCGTATTCAGTTTGTATCGACATATCTCCGGCAGTACAAGAGCTGCACTTCTGAAACTTGGTACCTTAGTAGAAAAGGCCTATTCGAGACTGTCTGCAAAGTTTCGGGTCACAATTCGAATAAATGTGGAAGTTATAAACAAAAGCGATATCAACTTTAAAACGCGCTAAATTTTGTTGATGTTTTGCGTATTCAGTTTGTATCGACATATCTCCGGCAGTACAAGAGCTGCACTTCTGAAACTTGGTACTTCAGTAGAAAAGGCCTTTTCGAGACTGTCTGCAAAGTTTCGTTGCACAATTCGAATAAATGTGGAAGTTATAAACAAAAGCAGTATCAACTTTAAAACGCGCTAAATTTTGTTGATGTTTTGCGTATTCAGTTTGTATCGACATATCTCCGGAAGTACAAGAGCTGCACTTCTGAAACTTGGTACTTCAGTAGAAAATGTGGCTTCCGCGACTGTCTGCAAAGTTTCGTTGCACAATTCGAATAAATGTAGAAGTTATAAACAAAAGCGATATCAACTTTAAAACGCGCTAAATTTTGTTGATGTTTTGCGTATTCAGTTTGTATCGACATATCTCCGGCAGTACAAGAGCTGCACTTCTGAAACTTGGTACTTCAGTAGAAAAGGCCTATTCGAGACTGTCTGCAAAGTTTCGTTGCACAATTCGAATAAATGTGGAAGTTATAAACAAAAGCAGTATCAACTTTAAAACGCGCTAAATTTTGTTGATGTTTTGCGTATTCAGTTTGTATCGACATATCTCCGGCAGTACAAGAGCTGCACTTCTGAAACTTGGTACTTCAGTAGCAAAATGTGTCTCCGCGACTGTCTGCAAAGTTTCGTTGCACAATTCGAATAAATGTGGAAGTTATAAACAAAAGCGATATCAACTTTAAAACGCGCTAAATCTTGTTGATGTTTTGCGTATTCAGTTTGTATCGACATATCTCCGTCAGTACTAGAGCTGCACTTCTGAAACGTGGTACTTCAGTAGAAAAGGCCTATTCGAGACTGTCTGCAAAGTTTCGTTGCACAATTCGAATAAATGTGGAAGTTATAAACAAAAGCGATATCAACTTTAAAACGCGCTAAATTTTGTTGATGTTTTGCGTATTCAGTTTGTATCGACATATCTCCGGCAGTACAAGAGCTGCACTTCTGAAACTTGGTACTTCAGTAGTAAATGTGTCTCCGCGACTGTCTGCAAAGTTTCGTTGAACAATTCGAATAAATGTGGCAGGTATACACAAAAGCGATATTAACTTTAACACGCGCTAAATTTTGTTGATGTTTTGCGTATTCAGTTTGTATCGACATATCTCCGGCAGTACAAGAGCTGCACTTCTGAAACTTGGTACTTCAGTAGCAAAATGTGTCTCCGCGACTGTCTGCAAAGTTTCGTTGCACAATTCGAATAAATGTGGAAGTTATAAACAAAAGCGATATCAACTTTAAAACGCGCTAAATCTTGTTGATGTTTTGCGTATTCAGTTTGTATCGACATATCTCCGTCAGTACTAGAGCTGCACTTCTGAAACGTGGTACTTCAGTAGAAAAGGCCTATTCGAGACTGTCTGCAAAGTTTCGTTGCACAATTCGAATAAATGTGGAAGTTATAAACAAAAGCGATATCAACTTTAAAACGCGCTAAATTTTGTTGATGTTTTGCGTATTCAGTTTGTATCGACATATCTCCGGCAGTACAAGAGCTGCACTTCTGAAACTTGGTACTTCAGTAGAAAATGTGTCTCCGCGACTGTCTGCAAAGTTTCGTTGCACAATTCGAATAAATGTGGAAGTTATAAACAAAAGCGATATCAACTTTAAAACGCGCTTAAATTTGTTGATGTTTTGCGTATTCAGTTTGTATCGACATATCTCCGGCAGTACAAGAGCTGCACTTCTGAAACTTGGTACTTCAGTAGAAAAGGCCTTTTCGAGACTGTCTGCAAAGTTTCGTTGCACAATTCGAATAAATGTGGAAGTTATAAACAACAGCAGTATAAACTTTAAAACGCGCTAAATTTTGTTGATGTTTTGCGTATTCAGTTTGTATCGACATATCTCCGGCAGTACAAGAGCTGCACTTCTGAAACTTGGTACTTCAGTAGAAAATGTGTCTCCGCGACTGTCTGCAAAGTTTCGTTGCACAATTCGAATAAATGTGGAAGTTATAAACAAAAGCGATATCAACTTTAAAACGCGCTAAATTTTGTTGATGTTTTGCGTATTCAGTTTGTATCGACATATCTCCGGCAGTACAAGAGCTGCACTTCTGAAACTTGGTACTTCAGTAGAAAAGGCCTATTCGAGACTGTCTGCAAAGTTTCGTTGCACAATTCGAATAAATGTGGAAGTTATAAACAAAAGCAGTATCAACTTTAAAACGCGCTAAATTTTGTTGATGTTTTGCGTATTCAGTTTGTATCGACATATCTCCGGCAGTACAAGAGCTCCACTTCTGAAACTTGGTACTTCAGTAGTAAATGTGTCTCCGCGACTGTCTGCAAAGTTTCGTTGCACAATTCGAATAAATGTGGAAGTTATAAACAAAAGCGATATCAACTTAAAAACGCGGGTAATTTTGTTGATGTTTTGCGTATTCAGTTTGTATCGACATATCTCCGGCAGTACAAGAGCTGCACTTCTGAAACTTGGTACTTCAGTAGAAAATGTGTCTCCACGACTGTCTGCAAAGTCTCGTTGCACAATTCGAATAAATGTGGCAGGTATACACAAAAGCGATATTAACTTTAACACGCGCTAAATTTTGTTGATGTTTTGCGTATTCAGTTTGTATCGACATATCTCCGGCAGTACAAGAGCTGCACTTCTGAAACTTGGTACTTCAGTAGAAAATGTGTCTCCGCGACTGTCTGCAAAGTTTCGTTGCACAATTTGAATAAATGTGGAAGTTATTAAAAAAAGCGATATCAACTTAAAAACGCGCTAAATTTTGTTGATGTTTTGCGTATTCAGTTTGTATCGACATATCTCCGGCAGTACAAGAGCTGCACTTCTGAAACTTGGTACTTCAGTAGAAAATGTGTCTCCGCGACTGTCTGCAAAGTTTCGTGTCACAATTCGAATAAATGTGGAAGTTATAAACAAAAGCGATATCAACTTAAAAACGCGCTAAATTTTGTTGATGTTTTGCGTATTCAGTTTGTATCGACATATCTCCGGCAGTACAAGAGCTGCACTTCTGAAACTTGGTACTTCAGTAGAGAATGTGTCTCCGCGACTGTCTGTAAAGTTTCGTTGCACAATCCGAATAAATGTGGAAGTTATAAACAAAAGCGATATCAACTTTAAAACGCGCTAAATTTTGTTGATGTTTTGCGTATTCAGTTTGTATCGACATATCTCCGGCAGTACAAGAGCTGCACTTCTGAAACTTGGTACTTCAGTAGAAAAGGCCTATTTGAGACTGTCTGCAAAGTTTCGTTGCACAATTCGAATAAATGTGGAAGTCATAAACAAAAGCGATATCAAATTTAAAACGCGCTAAATTTTGTTGATGTTTTGCGTATTCAGTTTGTATCGACATATCTCCGGCAGTACAAGAGCTGCACTTCTGAAACTTGGTACTTCAGTAGAAAATGTGTCTCCGCGACTGTCTGCAAAGTTTCGTTGCACAATTCGAATAAATGTGGAAGTTATAAACAAAAGCGATATCAACTTTAAAACGCGCTAAATTTTGTTGATGTTTTGCGTAATCAGTTTGTATCGACATATCTCCGGCAGTACAAGAGCTGCACTTCTGAAACTTGGTACTTCAGTAGAAAATGTGCCTCCGCGACTGTCTGCAAAGTTTCGTTGCACAATTCGAATAAATGTGGAAGGTATAAACAAAAGCGATATCAAATTTAAAACGCGCTAAATTTTGTTGATGTTTTGCGTATTCAGTTTGTATCGACATATCTCCGGCAGTACAAGAGCTGCACTTCTGAAACTTGGTACTTCAGTAGAAAATGTGTCTCCGCGACTGTCTGCAAAGTTTCGTTGCACAATTCGAATAAATGTGGAAGTTATAAACAAAAGCGATATCAACTTAAAAACGCGCTAAATTTTGTTGATGTTTTGCGTATTCAGTTTGTATCGACATATCTTCGGCAGTACAAGAGCTGCACTTCTGAAACTTGGTACTTCAGTAGAAAAGGCCTATTGGAGACTGCCTGCAAAGTGTCGTTGCACAATTCGAATAAATGTGGAAGTTATAAACAAAAGCGATATCAACTTTAAAACGCGCTAAATTTTGTTGATGTTTTGCGTATTCAGTTTGTATCGACATATCTCCGGCAGTACAAGAGCTGCACTTCTGAAACTTAGTACCTCAGTAGAAAAGGCTTATTCAAGACTGTCTGCAAAGTTTCGTGTCACAATTCGAATAAATGTGGAAGTTATAAACAAAAGCGATATCAACTTAAAAACGCGCTAAATTTTGTTGATGTTTTGCGTATTCAGTTTGTATCGACATATCTCCGGCAGTACAAGAGCTGCACTTCTGAAACTTGGTACTTCAGTAGAAAATGTGTCTCCGCGACTGTCTGCAAAGTTTCGTTGCACAATTCGAATAAATGTGGAAGTTATTAACAAAAGCGATATCAACTTTAAAACGCGCTAAATTTTGTTGATGTTTTGCGTATTCAGTTTGTATCGACATATCTCCGGCAGTACAAGAGCTGCACTTCTGAAACTTGGTACTTCAGTAGAAAAGGCCTATTGGAGACTGTCTGCAAAGTTTCGTGTCACAATTCGAATAAATGTGGAAGTTATAAACAAAAGCGATATCAAATTTAAAACGCGCTAAATTTTGTTGATGTTTTGCGTATTCAGTTTGTATCGACATATCTCCGGCAGTACAAGAGCTGCACTTCTGAAACTTGGTACTTCAGTAGAAAATGTGTCTCCGCGACTGTCTGCAAAGTTTCGTGTCACAATTCGACTAAATGTGGAAGTTATAAAAAAAAGCGATATCAACTTTAAAACGCGCTAAATTTTGTTGATGTTTTGCGTATTCAGTTTGTATCGACATATCTCCGGCAGTACAAGAGCTGCACTTCTGAAACTTGGTACTTCAGTAGAAAATGTGTCTCCGCGACTGTCTGCAAAGTTTCGTTGCACAATTCGAATAAATGTGGAAGGTATAAACAAAAGCGATATCAACTTTAAAACGCGCTAAATTTTGTTGATGTTTTGCGTATTCAGTTTGTATCGACATATCTCCGGCAGTACAAGAGCTGCACTTCTGAAACTTGGTACTTCAGTAGAAAATGTGTCTCCGCGACTGTCTGCAAAGTTTCGTTGCACAATTCGAATAAATGTGGAAGTTATAAACAAAAGCGATATCAACTTTAAAACGCGCTTAAATTTGTTGATGTTTTGCGTATTCAGTTTGTATCGACATATCTCCGGCAGTACAAGAGCTGCACTTCTGAAACTTGGTACTTCAGTAGAAAAGGCCTTTTCGAGACTGTCTGCAAAGTTTCGTTGCACAATTCGAATAAATGTGGAAGTTATAAACAACAGCAGTATAAACTTTAAAACGCGCTAAATTTTGTTGATGTTTTGCGTATTCAGTTTGTATCGACATATCTCCGGCAGTACAAGAGCTGCACTTCTGAAACTTGGTACTTCAGTAGAAAATGTGTCTCCGCGACTGTCTGCAAAGTTTCGTTGCACAATTCGAATAAATGTGGAAGTTATAAACAAAAGCGATATCAACTTTAAAACGCGCTAAATTTTGTTGATGTTTTGCGTATTCAGTTTGTATCGACATATCTCCGGCAGTACAAGAGCTGCACTTCTGAAACTTGGTACTTCAGTAGAAAAGGCCTATTCGAGACTGTCTGCAAAGTTTCGTTGCACAATTCGAATAAATGTGGAAGTTATAAACAAAAGCAGTATCAACTTTAAAACGCGCTAAATTTTGTTGATGTTTTGCGTATTCAGTTTGTATCGACATATCTCCGGCAGTACAAGAGCTGCACTTCTGAAACTTGGTACTTCAGTAGTAAATGTGTCTCCGCGACTGTCTGCAAAGTTTCGTTGAACAATTCGAATAAATGTGGCAGGTATACACAAAAGCGATATTAACTTTAACACGCGCTAAATTTTGTTGATGTTTTGCGTATTCAGTTTGTATCGACATATCTCCGGCAGTACAAGAGCTGCACTTCTGAAACTTGGTACTTGAGTAGCAAAATGTGTCTCCGCGACTGTCTGCAAAGTTTCGTTGCACAATTCGAATAAATGTGGAAGTTATAAACAAAAGCGATATCAACTTTAAAACGCGCTAAATCTTGTTGATGTTTTGCGTATTCAGTTTGTATCGACATATCTCCGTCAGTACTAGAGCTGCACTTCTGAAACGTGGTACTTCAGTAGAAAAGGCCTATTCGAGACTGTCTGCAAAGTTTCGTTGCACAATTCGAATAAATGTGGAAGTTATAAACAAAAGCGATATCAACTTTAAAACGCGCTAAATTTTGTTGATGTTTTGCGTATTCAGTTTGTATCGACATATCTCCGGCAGTACAAGAGCTGCACTTCTGAAACTTGGTACTTCAGTAGAAAATGTGTCTCCGCGACTGTCTGCAAAGTTTCGTTGCACAATTCGAATAAATGTGGAAGTTATAAACAAAAGCGATATCAACTTTAAAACGCGCTTAAATTTGTTGATGTTTTGCGTATTCAGTTTGTATCGACATATCTCCGGCAGTACAAGAGCTGCACTTCTGAAACTTGGTACTTCAGTAGAAAAGGCCTTTTCGAGACTGTCTGCAAAGTTTCGTTGCACAATTCGAATAAATGTGGAAGTTATAAACAACAGCAGTATAAACTTTAAAACGCGCTAAATTTTGTTGATGTTTTGCGTATTCAGTTTGTATCGACATATCTCCGGCAGTACAAGAGCTGCACTTCTGAAACTTGGTACTTCAGTAGAAAATGTGTCTCCGCGACTGTCTGCAAAGTTTCGTTGCACAATTCGAATAAATGTGGAAGTTATAAACAAAAGCGATATCAACTTTAAAACGCGCTAAATTTTGTTGATGTTTTGCGTATTAAGTTTGTATCGACATATCTCCGGCAGTACAAGAGCTGCACTTCTGAAACTTGGTACTTCAGTAGAAAAGGCCTATCCGAGACTGTCTGCAAAGTTTCGTTGCACAATTCGAATAAATGTGGAAGTTATAAACAAAAGCAGTATCAACTTTAAAACGCGCTAAATTTTGTTGATGTTTTGCGTATTCAGTTTGTATCGACATATCTCCGGCAGTACAAGAGCTCCACTTCTGAAACTTGGTACTTCAGTAGTAAATGTGTCTCCGCGACTGTCTGCAAAGTTTCGTTGCACAATTCGAATAAATGTGGAAGTTATAAACAAAAGCGATATCAACTTAAAAACGCGGGTAATTTTGTTGATGTTTTGCGTATTCAGTTTGTATCGACATATCTCCGGCAGTACAAGAGCTGCACTTCTGAAACTTGGTACTTCAGTAGAAAATGTGTCTCCACGACTGTCTGCAAAGTCTCGTTGCACAATTCGAATAAATGTTGCAGGTATACACAAAAGCGATATTAACTTTAACACGCGCTAAATTTTGTTGATGTTTTGCGTATTCAGTTTGTATCGACATATCTCCGGCAGTACAAGAGCTGCACTTCTGAAACTTGGTACTTCAGTAGAAAATGTGTCTCCGCGACTGTCTGCAAAGTTTCGTTGCACAATTTGAATAAATGTGGAAGTTATTAAAAAAAGCGATATCAACTTAAAAACGCGCTAAATTTTGTTGATGTTTTGCGTATTCAGTTTGTATCGACATATCTCCGGCAGTACAAGAGCTGCACTTCTGAAACTTGGTACTTCAGTAGAAAATGTGTCTCCGCGACTGTCTGCAAAGTTTCGTGTCACAATTCGAATAAATGTAGAAGTTATAAACAAAAGCGATATCAACTTTAAAACGCGCTAAATTTTGTTGATGTTTTGCGTATTCAGTTTGTATCGACATATCTCCGGCAGTACAAGAGCTGCACTTCTGAAACTTGGTACTTCAGTAGAGAATGTGTCTCCGCGACTGTCTGTAAAGTTTCGTTGCACAATCCGAATAAATGTGGAAGTTATAAACTAAAGCGATATCAACTTTAAAACGCGCTAAATTTTGTTGATGTTTTGCGTATTCAGTTTGTATCGACATATCTCCGGCAGTACAAGAGCTGCACTTCTGAAACTTGGTACTTCAGTAGAAAAGGCCTATTTGAGACTGTCTGCAAAGTTTCGTTGCACAATTCGAATAAATGTGGAAGTCATAAACAAAAGCGATATCAAATTTAAAACGCGCTAAATTTTGTTGATGTTTTGCGTATTCAGTTTGTATCGACATATCTCCGGCAGTACAAGAGCTGCACTTCTGAAACTTGGTACTTCAGTAGAAAATGTGTCTCCGCGACTGTCTGCAAAGTTTCGTTGCACAATTCGAATAAATGTGGAAGTTATAAACAAAAGCGATATCAACTTTAAAACGCGCTAAATTTTGTTGATGTTTTGCGTATTCAGTTTGTATCGACATATCTCCGGCAGTACAAGAGCTGCACTTCTGAAACTTGGTACTTCAGTAGAAAATGTGCCTCCGCGACTGTCTGCAAAGTTTCGTTGCACAATTCGAATAAATGTGGAAGGTATAAACAAAAGCGATATCAAATTTAAAACGCGCTAAATTTTGTTGATGTTTTGCGTATTCAGTTTGTATCGACATATCTCCGGCAGTACAAGAGCTGCACTTCTGAAACTTGGTACTTCAGTAGAAAATGTGTCTCCGCGACTGTCTGCAAAGTTTCGTTGCACAATTCGAATAAATGTGGAAGTTATAAACAAAAGCGATATCAACTTAAAAACGCGCTAAATTTTGTTGATGTTTTGCGTATTCAGTTTGTATCGACATATCTTCGGCAGTACAAGAGCTGCACTTCTGAAACTTGGTACTTCAGTAGAAAAGGCCTATTGGAGACTGCCTGCAAAGTGTCGTTGCACAATTCGAATAAATGTGGAAGTTATAAACAAAAGCGATATCAACTTTAAAACGCGCTAAATTTTGTTGATGTTTTGCGTATTCAGTTTGTATCAGCATATCTCCGGCAGTACAAGAGCTGCACTTCTGAAACTTAGTACCTCAGTAGAAAAGGCTTATTCAAGACTGTCTGCAAAGTTTCGTGTCACAATTCGAATAAATGTGGAAGTTATAAACAAAAGCGATATCAACTTAAAAACGCGCTAAATTTTGTTGATGTTTTGCGTATTCAGTTTGTATCGACATATCTCCGGCAGTACAAGAGCTGCACTTCTGAAACTTGGTACTTCAGTAGAAAATGTGTCTCCGCGACTGTCTGCAAAGTTTCGTTGCACAATTCGAATAAATGTGGAAGTTATTAACAAAAGCGATATCAACTTTAAAACGCGCTAAATTTTGTTGATGTTTTGCGTATTCAGTTTGTATCGACATATCTCCGGCAGTACAAGAGCTGCACTTCTGAAACTTGGTACTTCAGTAGAAAATGTGTCTCCGCGACTGTCTGCAAAGTTTCGTGTCACAATTCGACTAAATGTGGAAGTTATAAAAAAAAGCGATATCAACTTTAAAACGCGCTAAATTTTGTTGATGTTTTGCGTATTCAGTTTGTATCGACATATCTCCGGCAGTACAAGAGCTGCACTTCTGAAACTTGGTACTTCAGTAGAAAATGTGTCTCCGCGACTGTCTGCAAAGTTTCGTTGCACAATTCGAATAAATGTGGAAGGTATAAACAAAAGCGATATCAAATTTAAAACGCGCTAAATTTTGTTGATGTTTTGCGTATTCAGTTTGTATCGACATATCTCCGGCAGTACAAGAGCTGCACTACTGAAACTTGGTACTTCAGTAGAATATGTGTCTCCGCGACTGTCTGCAAAGTTTCGTTGCACAATTCGAATAAATGTGGAAGTTATAAACAAAAGCGATATCAACTTTAAAACGCGCTAAATTTTGTTGATGTTTTGCGTATTCAGTTTGTATCGACATATCTCCGGCAGTACAAGAGCTGCACTTCTGAAACTTGGTACTTCAGTAGAAAAGGCCTATTCGAGACTGCCTGCAAAGTCTCGTTGCACAATTCGAATAAATGTGGAAGTTATAAACAAAAGCGATATCAACTTTAAAACGCGCTAAATTTTGTTGATTTTTTGCGTATTCAGTTTGTATCGACATATCTCCGGAAGTACAAGAGCTGCACTTCTGAAACTTAGTACCTCAGTAGAAAAGGCTTATTCAAGACTGTCTGCAAAGTTTCGTGTCACAATTCGAATAAATGTGGAAGTTATAAACAAAAGCGATATCAACTTTAAAACGCGCTAAATTTTGTTGATGTTTTGCGTATTCAGTTTGTATCGACATATCTCCGGCAGTACAAGAGCTGCACTTCTGAAACTTGGTACTTCAGTAGAACATGTGTCTCCGCGACTGTCTGCAAAGTTTCGTTGCACAATTCGAATAAATCTGGAAGTTATAAACAAAAGCGATATCAACTTTAAAACGCGCTAAATTTTGTTGATGTTTTGCGTATTCAGTTTGTATCTACATATCTCCGGCAGTACAAGAGCTGCACTTCTGAAACTTGGTACTTCAGTAGAAAAGGCCTATTCGAGACTGTCTGCAAAGTTTCGTTGCACAATTCGAATAAATGTGGAAGTTATAAACAAAAGCGATATCAACTTTAAAACGCGCTAAATTTTGTTGATGTTTTGCGTATTCAGTTTGTATCGACATATCTCCGGCAATACAAGAGCTGCACTTCTGAAACTTGGTACTTCAGTAGAAAATGTGTCTCCGCGACTGTCTGCAAAGTTTCGTTGCACAATTCGAATAAATGTGGAAGTTATAAACAAAAGCGATATCAACTTAAAAACGCGCTAAATTTTGTTGATGTTTTGCGTATTCAGTTTGTATCGACATATCTCCGGCAGTACAAGAGCTGCACTTCTGAAACTTGGTACTTCAGTAGAGAATGTGTCTCCGCGACTGTCTGTAAAGTTTCGTTGCACAATTCGAATAAATGTGGAAGTTATAAACAAAAGCGATATCAACTTTAAAACGCGCTAAATTTTGTTGATGTTTTGCGTATTCAGTTTGTATCGACATATCTCCGGCAGTACAAGAGCTGCACTTCTGAAACTTGGTACCTGTAGTAGAAAATGTGTCTCCGCGACTGTCTGCAAAGTTTCGTTGCACAATTCGAATAAATGTAAAAGGTATAAACAAAAGCGATATCAACTTTAAAACGCGCTAAATTTTGTTGATGTTTTGCGTATTCAGTTTGTATCGACATATCTCCGGCAGTACAAGAGCTGCACTTCTGAAACTTGGTACTTCAGTAGAAAATGTGTCTCCGCGACTGTCTGCAAAGTTTCGTTGCACAATTCGAATAAATGTGGCAGTTATAAACAAAAGCGATATCAACTTTTAAACGGGCTAAATTTTGTTGATGTTTTGCGTATTCAGTTTGTATCGACATATCTCCGGCAGTACGAGAGCGGCACTTCTGAAACTTGGTACTTCAGTAGAAAAGGCCTATTGGAGACTGTCTGCAAAGTTTCGTTGCACAATTCGAATAAATGTGGAAGTTATAAACAAAAGCGATATCAACTTTAAAACGCGCTAAATTTTGTTGATGTTTTGCGTATTCAGTTTGTATCGACATATCTCCGGCAGTACAAGAGCTGCACTTCTAGAACTTGGTACTTCAGTAGAAAATATGTCTCCGCGACTGTCTGCAAAGTTTCGTTGCACAATTCGAATAAATGTGGAAGGTAAAACAAAAGCGATATCAAATTTAAAACGCGCTTAATTTTGTTGATGTTTTGCGTATTCAGTTTGTATCGACATATCTCCGGCAGTACAAGAGCTGCACTTCTGAAACTTGGTACTTCAGTAGGAAATGTGTCTCCGCGACTGTCTGCAAAGTTTCGTTGCACAATTCGAATAAATGTGGAAGTTATAAACAAAAGCGATATCAACTTAAAAACGCGCTAAATTTTGTTGACGTTTTGCGTATTCAGTTTGTATCGACATATCTCCGGCAGTACAAGAGCTGCACTTCTGAAACTTGGTACTTTAGTAGAAAAGGCCTATTCGAGACTGCCTGCAAAGTTTCGTTGCACAATTCGAATAAATGTGGAAGTTATAAACAAAAGCGATATCAACTTTAAAACGCGCTAAATTTTGTTGATGTTTTGCGTATTCAGTTTGTATCGACATATCTCCGGCAGTACAAGAGCTGCACTTCTGAAACTTAGTACCTCAGTAGAAAAGGCTTATTCAAGACTGTCTGCAAAGTTTCGTGTCACAATTCGAATAAATGTGGAAGTTATAAACAAAAGCGATATCAACTTTAAAACGCGCTAAATTTTGTTGATGTTTTGCGTATTCAGTTTGTATCGACATATCTCCGGCAGTACAAGAGCTGCACTTCTGAAACTTTGTACTTCAGTAGAAAAGGCCTATTCGAGACTGTCTGCAAAGTTTCGTTGCACTATTCGAATAAATGTGGAAGTTATAAACAAAAGCGATATCAACTTTAAAACGCGCTAAATTTTGTTGATGTTTTGCGTATTCAGTTTGTATCGACATATCTCCGGCAGTACAAGAGCTGCACTTCTGAAACTGGTACTTCAGTAGAAAATGTGTCTCCGCGACTGTCTGCAAAGTTTCGTTGCACAATTCGAATAAATGTGGAAGTTATTAACAAAAGCGATATCAACTTTAAAACGCGCTAAATTTTGTTGATGTTTTGCGTATTCAGTTTGTATCGACATATCTCCGGCAGTACAAGAGCTGCACTTCTGAAACTTGGTACTTCAGTAGAAAAGGCCTATTGGAGACTGTCTGCAAAGTTTTGTGTCACAATTCGAATAAATGTGGAAGTTATAAACAAAAGCGATATCAAATTTAAAACGCGCTAAATTTTGTTGATGTTTTGCGTATTCAGTTTGTATCGACATATCTCCGGCAGTACAAGATCTGCACTTCTGAAACTTGGTACCTGTAGTAGTAAATGTGTCTCCGCGACTGTCTGCAAAGTTTCGTTGCACAATTCGAATAAATGTAAAAGGTATAAACAAAAGCGATATTAACTTTAAAACTTCCTAAATTTTGTTGATGTTTTGCGTATTCAGTTTGTATCGACATATCTCCGACAGTACAAGAGCTGCACTTCTGAAACTGGTACTTCAGTAGAAAATGTGTCTCCGCGACTGTCTGCAAAGTTTCGTTGCACAATTCGAATAAATGTGGAAGTTATTAACAAAAGCGATATCAACTTTAAAACGCGCTAAATTTTGTTGATGTTTTGCGTATTCAGTTTGTATCGACATATCTCCGGCAGTACAAGAGCTGCACTTCTGAAACTTGGTACTTCAGTAGAAAAGGCCTATTGGAGACTGTCTGCAAAGTTTTGTGTCACAATTCGAATAAATGTGGAAGTTATAAACAAAAGCGATATCAAATTTAAAACGCGCTAAATTTTGTTGATGTTTTGCGTATTCAGTTTGTATCGACATATCTCCGGCAGTAAAAGATCTGCACTTCTGAAACTTGGTACCTGTAGTAGTAAATGTGTCTCCGCGACTGTCTGCAAAGTTTCGTTGCACAATTCGAATAAATGTAAAAGGTATAAACAAAAGCGATATTAACTTTAAAACTTCCTAAATTTTGTTGATGTTTTGCGTATTCAGTTTGTATCGACATATCTCCGGCAGTACAAGAGCTGCACTTCTGAAACTTGGTACTTCAGTAGAAAATGTGTCTCCGCGACTGTCTGCAAAGTTTCGTTGCACAATTCGAATAAATGTGGCAGTTATAAACAAAAGCGATATCAACTTTAAAACGCGCTAAATTTTGTTGATGTTTTGCGTATTCAGTTTGTATCGACATATCTCCGGCAGTACAAGAGCTGCACTTCTGAAACTTGGTACTTCAGTAGAAAAGGCCTATTAGAGACTGTCTGCAAAGTTTCGTTGCACAATTCGAATAAATGTGGAAGTTATAAACAAAAGCGATATCAACTTTAAAACGCGCTAAATTTTGTTGATGTTTTGCGTATTCAGTTTGTATCGACATATCTCCGGCAGTACAAGAGCTGCACTTCTGAAACTTGGTACTTCAGTAGAAAATATGTCTCCGCGACTGTCTGCAAAGTTTCGTTGCACAATTCGAATAAATGTGGAAGGTATAAACAAAAGCGATATCAACTTTAAAACGCGCTAAATTTTGTTGATGTTTTGCGTATTCAGTTTGTATCGACATATCTCCGGCAGTACAAGAGCTGCACTTCTGAAACTTGGTACTTCAGTAGAAAATGTGTCTCCGCGACTGTCTGCAAAGTTTCGTTGCACAATTCGAATAAATGTGGAAGTTATAAACAAAAGCGATATCAACTTAAAAACGCGCTAAATTTTGTTGATGTTTTGCGTATTCAGTTTGTATCGACATATCTCTGGCAGTACAAGAGCTGCACTTCTGAAACTTGGTACTTTAGTAGAAAAGGCCTATTCGAGACTGCCTGCAAAGTTTCGTTGCACAATTCGAATAAATGTGGAAGTTATAAACAAAAGCGATATCAACTTTAAAACGCGCTAAATTTTGTTGATGTTTTGCGTATTCAGTTTGTATCGACATATCTCCGGCAGTACAAGAGCTGCACTTCTGAAACTTAGTACCTCAGTAGAAAAGGCTTATTCAAGACTGTCTGCAAAGTTTCGTGTCACAATTCGAATAAATGTGGAAGTTATAAACAAAAGCGATATCAACTTTAAAACGCGCTAAATTTTGTTGATGTTTTGCGTATTCAGTTTGTATCGACATATCTCCGGCAGTACAAGAGCTGCACTTCTGAAACTTGGTACTTCAGTAGAAAAGGCCTATTCGAGACTGTCTGCAAAGTTTCGTTGCACAATTCGAATAAATGTGGAAGTTATAAACAAAAGCGATATCAACTTTAAAACGCGCTAAATTTTGTTGATGTTTTGCGTATTCAGTTTGTATCGACATATCTCCGGCAGTACAAGAGCTGCACTTCTGAAACTTGATACTTCAGTAGAAAATGTGTCTCCGCGACTGTCTGCAAAGTTTCGTTGCACAATTCGAATAAATGTGGAAGTTATAAACAAAAGCGATATCAACTTAAAAACGCGCTAAATTTTGTTGATGTTTTGCGTATTCAGTTTGTATCGACATATCTCCGGCAGTACAAGAGCTGCACTTCTGAAACTTGGTACTTCAGTAGAAAATGTGTCTCCGCGACTGTCTGCAAAGTTTCGTTGCACAATTCGAATAAATGTGGAAGTTATAAACAAAAGCGATATCAAATTTAAAACGCGCTAAATTTTGTTGATGTTTTGCGTATTCAGTTTGTATCGACATATCTCCGGCAGTACGAGAGCTGCACTTCTGAAACTTGGTACTTCAGTAGAAAATGTGTCTCCGCGACTGTCTGCAAAGTTTCGTTGCACAATTCGAATAAATGGGGAAGTTATAAACAAAAGCGATATCAACTTTAAAACGCGCTAAATTTTGTTGATGTTTTGCGTATTCAGTTTGTATCGACATATCTCCGGCAGTACAAGAGCTGCACTTCTGAAACTTGGTACTTCAGTAGAAAAGGCCTATTCGAGACTGTCTGCAAAGTTTCGTTGCACAATTCGAATAAATGTGGAAGTTATAAACAAAAGCGATATCAACTTAAAAACGCGCTAAATTTTGTTGATGTTTTGCGTATTCAGTTTGTATCGACATATCTCCGACAGTACAAGAGCTGCACTTCTGAAACTTGGTACTTCAGTAGAAAATGTGTCTCCGCGACTGTCTGCAAAGTTTCGTTGCACAATTCGAATAAATGTGGAAGTTATTAACAAAAGCGATATCAACTTTAAAACGCGCTAAATTTTGTTGATGTTTTGCGTATTCAGTTTGTATCGACATATCTCCGGCAGTACAAGAGCTGCACTTCTGAAACTGTGTACTTCAGTAGAAAAGGCCTATTGGAGACTGTCTGCAAAGTTTCGTGTCACAATTCGAATAAATGTGGAAGTTATAAACAAAAGCGATATCAAATTTAAAACGCGCTAAATTTTGTTGATGTTTTGCGTATTCAGTTTGTATCGACATATCTCCGGCAGTACAAGAGCTGCACTTCTGAAACTTGGTACTTCAGTAGAAAATGTGTCTCCGCGACTGTCTGCAAAGTTTCGTTGCACAATTCGAATAAATGTGGAAGTTATAAACAAAAGCGATATCAACTTTAAAACGCGCTAAATTTGGTTGATGTTTTGCGTATTCAGTTTGTATCGACATATCTCCGGCAGTACAAGAGCTGCACTTCTGAAACTTGGTACTTCAGTAGAAAATGTGTCTCCGCGACTGTCTGCAAAGTTTCGTTGCACAATTCGAATAAATGTGGAAGTTATAAACAAAAGCGTTATCAACTTTAAAACGCGCTAAATTTTGTTGATGTTTTGCGTATTCAGTTTGTATCGACATATCTCCGGCAGTACAAGAGCTGCACTTCTGAAACTTGGTACTTCAGTAGAAAATGTGTCTCCGCGACTGTCTGCAAAGTTTCGTTGCACAATTCGAATAAATGTGGAAGTTATAAACAAAAGCGATATCAACTTTAAAACGCGCTAAATTTTGTTGATGTTTTGCGTATTCAGTTTGTATCGACATATCTCCGGCAGTACAAGAGCTGCACTTCTGAAACTTGGTACTTCAGTAGAAAATGCCTATTCGAGACTGCCTGCAAAGTTTCGTTGCACAATTCGAATAAATGTGGAAGTTATAAACAAAAGCGATATCAACTTTAAAACGCGCTAAATTTTGTTGATTTTTTGCGTATTCAGTTTGTATCGACATTTCTCCGGCAGTACAAGAGCTGCACTTCTGAAACTTAGTACCTCAGTAGAAAAGGCTTATTCAAGACTGTCTGCAAAGTTTCGTGTCACAATTCGAATAAATGTGGAAGTTATAAACAAAAGCGATATCAACTTTAAAACGCGCTTAATTTTGTTGATGTTTTGCGTATTCAGTTTGTATCGACATATCTCCGGCAGTACAAGAGCTGCACTTCTGAAACTTGGTACTTCAGTAGAACATGTGTCTCCGCGACTGTCTGCAAAGTTTCGTTGCACAATTCGAATAAATCTGGAAGTTATAAACAAAAGCGATATCAACTTTAAAACGCGCTAAATGTTGTTGATGTTTTGCGTATTCAGTTTGTATCTACATATCTCCGGCAGTACAAGAGCTGCACTTCTGAAACTTGGTACTTCAGTAGAAAAGGCCTATTCGAGACTGTCTTCAAAGTTTCGTTGCACAATTCGAATAAATGTGGAAGTTATAAACAAAAGCGATATCAACTTTAAAACGCGCTAAATTTTGTTGATGTTTTGCGTATTCAGTTTGTATCGACATATCTCCGGCAGTACAAGAGCTGCACTTCTGAAACTTGGTACTTCAGTAGAAAATGTGTCTCCGCGACTGTCTGCAAAGTTTCGTGTCACAATTCGAATAAATGTGGAAGTTATAAACAAAAGCGATATCAACTTAAAAACGCGCTAAATTTTGTTGATGTTTTGCGTATTCAGTTTGTATCGACATATCTCCGGACGTACAGGAGCTGCACTTCTGAAACTTGGTACTTCAGTAGAGATTGTGTCTCCGCGACTGTCTGTAAAGTTTCGTTACACAATCCGAATAAATGTGGAAGTTATAAACAAAAGCGATATCAACTTTAAAACGCGCTAAATTTTGTTGATGTTTTGCGTATTCAGTTTGTATCGACATATCTCCGGCAGTACAAGAGCTGCACTTCTGAAACTTGGTACTTCAGTAGAAAATGTGCCTCCGCGACTGTCTGCGAAGTTTCGTTGCACAATTCGAATAAATGTGGAAGGTATAAACAAAAGCGATATCAAATTTAAAACGCGCTAAATTTTGTTGATGTTTTGCGTATTCAGTTTGTATCGACATATCTCCGGCAGTACAAGAGCTGCACTTCTGAAACTTGGTACTTCAGTAGAAAATGTGTCTCCGCGACTGTCTGCAAAGTTTCGTTGCACAATTCGAATAAATGTGGAAGTTATAAACAAAAGCGATATCAACTTACAAACGCGCTAAATTTTGTTGATGTTTTGCGTATTCAGTTTGTATCGACATATCTCCGGCAGTACAAGAGCTGCACTTCTGAAACTTAGTACCTCAGTAGAAAAGGCTTATTCAAGACTGTCTGCAAAGTTTCGTGTCACAATTCGAATAAATGTGGAAGTTATAAACAAAAGCGATATCAACTTTAAAACGCGCTAAATTTTGTTGATGTTTTGCGTATTCAGTTTGTATCGACATATCTCCGGCAGTACAAGAGCTGCACTTCTGAAACTTGGTACTTCAGTAGAAAATGTGTCTCCGCGACTGTCTGCAAAGTTTCGTTGCACAATTCGAATAAATGTGGAAGTTATTAACAAAAGCGATATCAACTTTAAAACGCGCTAAATTTTGTTGATGTTTTGCGTATTCAGTTTGTATCGACATATCTCCGGCAGTACAAGAGCTGCACTTCTGAAACTTGGTACTTCGGTAGAAAAGGCCTATTGGAGACTGTCTGCAAAGTTTCGTGTCACAATTCGAATAAATGTGGAAGTTATAAACAAAAGCGATATCAAATTTAAAACGCGCTAAATTTTGTTGATGTTTTGCGTATTCAGTTTGTATCGACATATCTCCGGCAGTACAAGAGCTGCACTTCTGAAACTTGGTACTTCAGTAGAAAATGTGTCTCCGCGACTGTCTGCAAAGTTTCGTTGCACAATTCGAATAAATGTGGAAGTTATAAAAAAAAGCGATATCAACTTTAAAACGCGCTAAATTTTGTTGATGTTTTGCGTATTCAGTTTGTATCGACATATCTCCGGCAGTACAAGAGCTGCACTTCTGAAACTTGGTACTTCAGTAGAAAATGTGTCTCCGCGACTGTCTGCAAAGTTTCGTTGCACAATTCGAATAAATCTGGAAGGTATAAACAAAAGCGATATCAAATTTAAAACGCGCTAAATTTTGTTGATGTTTTGCGTATTCAGTTTGTATCGACATATCTCCGGCAGTACAAGAGCTGCACTTCTGAAACTTGGTACTTCAGTAGAATATGTGTCTCCGCGACTGCCTGCAAAGTTTCGTTGCACAATTCGAATAAATGTGGAAGTTATAAACAAAAGCGATATCAACTTTAAAACGCGCTAAATTTTGTTGATGTTTTGCGTATTCAGTTTGTATCGACATATCTCCGGCAGTACAAGAGCTGCACTTCTGAAACTTGGTACTTCAGTAGAAAAGGCCTATTCGAGACTGCCTGCAAAGTCTCGTTGCACAATTCGAATAAATGTGGAAGTTATAAACAAAAGCGATATCAACTTTAAAACGCGCTAAATTTTGTTGATTTTTTGCGTATTCAGTTTGTATCGACATATCTCCGGCAGTACAAGAGCTGCACTTCTGAAACTTAGTACCTCAGTAGAAAAGGCTTATTCAAGACTGTCTGCAAAGTTTCGTGTCACAATTCGAATAAATGTGGAAGTTATAAACAAAAGCGATATCAACTTAAAAACGCGCTAAATTTTGTTGATGTTTTGCGTATTCAGTTTGTATCGACATATCTCCGGCAGTACAAGAGCTGCACTTCTGAAACTTGGTACTTCAGTAGAAAATCTGTCTCCGCGACTGTCTGCAAAGTTTCGTTGCACAATTCGAATAAATCTGGAAGTTATAAACAAAAGCGATATCAACTTTAAAACGCGCTAAATTTTGTTGATGTTTTGCGTATTCAGTTTGTATCTACATATCTCCGGCAGTACAAGAGCTGCACTTCTGAAACTTGGTACTTCAGTAGAAAAGGCCTATTCGAGACTGTCTGCAAAGTTTCGTTGCACAATTCGAATAAATGTGGAAGTTATAAACAAAAGCGATATCAACTTTAAAACGCGCTAAATTTTGTTGATGTTTTGCGTATTCAGTTTGTATCGACATATCTCCGGCAGTACAAGAGCTGCACTTCTGAAACTTGGTACTTCAGTAGAAAATGTGTCTCCGCGACTGTCTGCAAAGTTTCGTTGCACAATTCGAATAAATGTGGAAGTTATAAACAAAAGCGATATCAACTTAAAAACGCGCTAAATTTTGTTGATGTTTTGCGTATTCAGTTTGTATCGACATATCTCCGGCAGTACAAGAGCTGCACTTCTGAAACTTGGTACTTCAGTAGAGAATGTGTCTCCGCGACTGTCTGTAAAGTTTCGTTGCACAATTCGAATAAATGTGGAAGTTATAAACAAAAGCGATATCAACTTTAAAACGCGCTAAATTTTGTTGATGTTTTGCGTATTCAGTTTGTATCGACATATCTCCGGCAGTACAAGATCTGCACTTCTGAAACTTGGTACCTGTAGTAGAAAATGTTTATCCGCGACTGTCTGCAAAGTTTCGTTGCACAATTCGAATAAATGTAAAAGGTATAAACAAAAGCGATATCAAATTTAAAACGCGCTAAATTTTGTTGATGTTTTGCGTACTCAGTTTGTATCGACATATCTCCGGCAGTACCAGAGCTGCACTTCTGAAACTTGGTACCTCAGTAGAAAATGTGTCTCCGCGACTGTCTGCAAAGTTTCGTTGCACAATTCGAACAAATGTGGAAGGTATAAACAAAAGCGATATCAAATTTAAAACGCGCTAAATTTTGTTGATGTTTTGCGTATTCAGTTTGTATCGACATATCTCCGGCAGTACAAGAGCTGCACTTCTGAAACTTGGTACTTCAGTAGAAAATGTGTCTCCGCGACTGTCTGCAAAGTTTCGTTGCACAATTCGAATAAATGTGGAAGTTATAAACAAAAGCGATATCAACTTAAAAACGCGCTAAATTTTGTTGATGTTTTGCGTATTCAGTTTGTATCGACATATCTCCGGCAGTACAAGAGCTGCACTTCTGAAACTTGGTACTTCAGTAGAAAATGCCTATTCGAGACTGCCTGCAAAGTTTCGTTGCACAATTCGAATAAATGTGGAAGTTATAAACAAAAGCGATATCAACTTTAAAACGCGCTAAATTTTATTGATGTTTTGCGTATTCAGTTTGTATCGACATATCTCCGGCAGTACAAGAGCTGCACTTCTGAAACTTAGTACCTCAGTAGAAAAGGCTTATTCAAGACTGTCTGCAAAGTTTCGTGTCACAATTCGAATAAATGTGGAAGTTATAAACAAAAGCGATATCAACTTTAAAACGCGCTAAATTTTGTTGATGTTTTGCGTATTCAGTTTGTATCGACATATCTCCGGCAGTACAAGAGCTGCACTTCTGAAACTTGGTACTTCAGTAGAAAAGGCCTATTCGAGACTGTCTGCAAAGTTTCGTTGCACAATTCGAATAAATGTGGAAGTTATAAACAAAAGCGATATCAACTTTAAAACGCGCTAAATTTTGTTGATGTTTTGCGTATTCAGTTTGTATCGACATATCTCCGGCAGTACAAGAGCTGCACTTCTGAAACTTGGTACTTCAGTAGAAAATGTGTCTCCGCGACTGTCTGCAAAGTTTCGTTGCACAATTCGAAAAAATGTGGAAGTTATAAACAAAAGCGATATCAACTTAAAAACGCGCTAAATTTTGTTGATGTTTTGCGTATTCAGTTTGTATCGACATATCTCCGGCAGTACAAGAGCTGCACTTCTGAAACTTGGTACTTCAGTAGAAAATGTGTCTCCGCGACTGTCTGCAAAGTTTCGTTGCACAATTCGAATAAATGTGGAAGTTATAAACAAAAGCGATATCAAATTTAAAACGCGCTAAATTTTGTTGATGTTTTGCGTATTCAGTTTGTATCGACATATCTCCGGCAGTACAAGAGCTGCACTTCTGAAACTTGGTACTTCAGTAGAAAATGTGTCTCCGCGACTGTCTGCAAAGTTTCGTTGCACAATTCGAATAAATGGGGAAGTTATAAACAAAAGCGATATCAACTTTAAAACGCGCTAAATTTTGTTGATGTTTTGCGTATTCAGTTTGTATCGACATATCTCCGGCAGTACAAGAGCTGCACTTCTGAAACTTGGTACTTCAGTAGAAAAGGCCTATTCGAGACTGTCTGCAAAGTTTCGTTGCACAATTCGAATAAATGTGGAAGTTATAAACAAAAGCGATATCAACTTAAAAACGCGCTAAATTTTGTTGATGTTTTGCGTATTCAGTTTGTATCGACATATCTCCGACAGTACAAGAGCTGCACTTCTGAAACTTGGTACTTCAGTAGAAAATGTGTCTCCGCGACTGTCTGCAAAGTTTCGTTGCACAATTCGAATAAATGTGGAAGTTATTAACAAAAGCGATATCAACTTTAAAACGCGCTAAATTTTGTTGATGTTTTGCGTATTCAGTTTGTATCGACATATCTCCGGCAGTACAAGAGCTGCACTTCTGAAACTTGGTACTTCAGTAGAAAAGGCCTATTGGAGACTGTCTGCAAAGTTTCGTGTCACAATTCGAATAAATGTGGAAGTTATAAACAAAAGCGATATCAAATTTAAAACGCGCTAAATTTTGTTGATGTTTTGCGTATTCAGTTTGTATCGACATATCTCCGGCAGTACAAGAGCTGCACTTCTGAAACTTGGTACTTCAGTAGAAAATGTGTCTCCGCGACTGTCTGCAAAGTTTCGTTGCACAATTCGAATAAATGTGGAAGTTATAAACAAAAGCGATATCAACTTTAAAACGCGCTAAATTTGGTTGATGTTTTGCGTATTCAGTTTGTATCGACATATCTCCGGCAGTACAAGAGCTGCACTTCTGAAACTTGGTACTTCAGTAGAAAATGTGTCTCCGCGACTGTCTGCAAAGTTTCGTTGCACAATTCGAATAAATGTCGAAGGTATAAACAAAAGCGATATCAAATTTAAAACGCGCTAAATTTTGTTGATGTTTTGCGTATTCAGTTTGTATCGACATATCTCCGGCAGTACAAGAGCTGCACTTCTGAAACTTGGTACTTCAGTAGAAAATGTGTCTCCGCGACTGTCTGCAAAGTTTCGTTGCACAATTCGAATAAATGTGGAAGTTATAAACAAAAGCGATATCAACTTTAAAACGCGCTAAATTCTGTTGATTTTTTGCGTATTCAGTTTGTATCGACATATCTCCGGCAGTACAAGAGCTGCACTTCTTAAACTTGGTACTTCAGTAGAGAATGTGTCTCCGCGACTGTCTGTAAAGTTTCGTTGCACAATTCGAATAAATGCTGAAGTTATAAACAAAAGCGATATCAACTTTAAAACGCGCTAAATTTTGTTGATGTTTTGCGTATTCAGTTTGTATCGACATATCTCCGGCAGTACAAGATCTGCACTTCTGAAACTTGGTACTTGAGTAGAAAATGTGTCTCCGCGACTGTCTGCAAAGTTTCGTTGCACAATTCGAATAAATGTAAAAGGTATAAACAAAAGCGATATTAACTTTAAAACGCGCTAAATTTTGTTGATGTTTTGCGTATTCAGTTTGTATCGACATATCCCCGGCAGTACAAGAGCTGCACTTCTGAAACTTGGTACTTCAGTAAAAAATGTGTCTCCGCGACTGTCTGCAAAGTTTCGTTGCACAATTCGAATAAATGTGGCAGTTATAAACAAAAGCGATATCAACTTTAAAACGCGCTAAATTTTGTTGATGTTTTGCGTATGCAGTTTGTATCGACATATCTCCGGCAGTACAAGAGCTGCACTTCTGAAACTTGGTACTTCAGTAGAAAAGGCCTATTGGAGACTGTCTGCAAAGTTTCGTTGCACAATTCGAATAAATGTGGAAGTTATAGACAAAAGCGATATCAAATTTAAACCGCGCTAAATTTTGTTGATGTTTTGCGTATTCAGTTTGTATCGACATATCTCCGGCAGTACAAGTGCTGCACTTCTGAAACTTGGTACTTCAGTAGAAAATGTGTCTCCGCGACTGTCTGCAAAGTTTCGTTGCACAATTCGAATAAATGTGGAAGTTATAAACAAAAGCGATATCAACTTTAAAACGCGCTTAATTTTGTTGATGTTTTGCGTATTCAGTTTGTATCGACATATCTCCGGCAGTACAAGAGCTGCACTTCTGAAACTTGGTACTTCAGTAGAAAATATGTCTCCGCGACTGTCTGCAAAGTTTCGTTGTACAATTCGAATAAATGTGGAAGGTATAAACAAAAGCGATATCAAATTTAAAACGCGCTAAATTTTGTTGATGTTTTGCGTATTCAGTTTGTATCGACATATCTCCGGCAGTACAAGAGCTGCACTTCTGAAACTTGGTACTTCAGTAGAAAATGTGTCTCCGCGACTGTCTGCAAAGTTTCGTTGCACAATTCGAATAAATGTGGCAGTTATAAACAAAAGCGATATCAACTTTAAAACGCGCTAAATTTTGTTGATGTTTTGCGTATGCAGTTTGTATCGACATATCTCCGGCAGTACAAGAGCTGCACTTCTGAAACTTGGTACTTCAGTAGAAAAGGCCTATTGGAGACTGTCTGCAAAGTTTCGTTGCACAATTCGAATAAATGTGGAAGTTATAGACAAAAGCGATATCAAATTTAAACCGCGCTAAATTTTGTTGATGTTTTGCGTATTCAGTTTGTATCGACATATCTCCGGCAGTACAAGATCTGCACTTCTGAAACTTGGTACTTGAGTAGAAAATGTGTCTCCGCGACTGTCTGCAAAGTTTCGTTGCACAATTCGAATAAATGTAAAAGGTATAAACAAAAGCGATATTAACTTTAAAACGCGCTAAATTTTGTTGATGTTTTGCGTATTCAGTTTGTATCGACATATCCCCGGCAGTACAAGAGCTGCACTTCTGAAACTTGGTACTTCAGTAAAAAATGTGTCTCCGCGACTGTCTGCAAAGTTTCGTTGCACAATTCGAATAAATGTGGCAGTTATAAACAAAAGCGATATCAACTTTAAAACGCGCTAAATTTTGTTGATGTTTTGCGTATGCAGTTTGTATCGACATATCTCCGGCAGTACAAGAGCTGCACTTCTGAAACTTGGTACTTCAGTAGAAAAGGCCTATTGGAGACTGTCTGCAAAGTTTCGTTGCACAATTCGAATAAATGTGGAAGTTATAGACAAAAGCGATATCAAATTTAAACCGCGCTAAATTTTGTTGATGTTTTGCGTATTCAGTTTGTATCGACATATCTCCGGCAGTACAAGTGCTGCACTTCTGAAACTTGGTACTTCAGTAGAAAATGTGTCTCCGCGACTGTCTGCAAAGTTTCGTTGCACAATTCGAATAAATGTGGAAGTTATAAACAAAAGCGATATCAACTTTAAAACGCGCTTAATTTTGTTGATGTTTTGCGTATTCAGTTTGTATCGACATATCTCCGGCAGTACAAGAGCTGCACTTCTGAAACTTGGTACTTCAGTAGAAAATATGTCTCCGCGACTGTCTGCAAAGTTTCGTTGTACAATTCGAATAAATGTGGAAGGTATAAACAAAAGCGATATCAAATTTAAAACGCGCTAAATTTTGTTGATGTTTTGCGTATTCAGTTTGTATCGACATATCTCCGGCAGTACAAGAGCTGCACTTCTGAAACTTGGTACTTCAGTAGAAAATGTGTCTCCGCGACTGTCTGCAAAGTTTCGTTGCACAATTCGAATAAATGTGGAAGTTATAAACAAAAGCGATATCAACTTTAAAACGCGCTAAATTTGGTTGATGTTTTGCGTATTCAGTTTGTATCGACATATCTCCGGCAGTACAAGAGCTGCACTTCTGAAACTTGGTACTTCAGTAGAAAATGTGTCTCCGCGACTGTCTGCAAAGTTTCGTTGCACAATTCGAATAAATGTGGAAGGTATAAACAAAAGCGATATCAAATTTAAAACGCGCTAAATTTTGTTGATGTTTTGCGTATTCAGTTTGTATCGACATATCTCCGACAGTACAAGAGCTGCACTTCTGAAACTTGGTACTTCAGTAGAAAATGTGTCTCCGCGACTGTCTGCAAAGTTTCGTTGCACAATTCGAATAAATGTGGAAGTTATAAACAAAAGCGATATCAACTTTAAAACGCGCTAAATTCTGTTGATTTTTTGCGTATTCAGTTTGTATCGACATATCTCCGGCAGTACAAGAGCTGCACTTCTGAAACTTGGTACTTCAGTAGAGAATGTGTCTCCGCGACTGTCTGTAAAGTTTCGTTGCACAATTCGAATAAATGCTGAAGTTATAAACAAAAGCGATATCAACTTTAAAACGCGCTAAATTTTGTTGATGTTTTGCGTATTCAGTTTGTATCGACATATCTCCGGCAGTACAAGATCTGCACTTCTGAAACTTGGTACTTGAGTAGAAAATGTGTCTCCGCGACTGTCTGCAAAGTTTCGTTGCACAATTCGAATAAATGTAAAAGGTATAAACAAAAGCGATATTAACTTTAAAACGCGCTAAATTTTGTTGATGTTTTGCGTATTCAGTTTGTATCGACATATCTCCGGCAGTACAAGAGCTGCACTTCTGAAACTTGGTACTTCAGTAGAAAATGTGTCTCCGCGACTGTCTGCAAAGTTTCGTTGCACAATTCGAATAAATGTGGCAGTTATAAACAAAAGCGATATCAACTTTAAAACGCGCTAAATTTTGTTGATGTTTTGCGTATTCAGTTTGTATCGACATATCTCCGGCAGTACAAGAGCTGCACTTCTGAAACTTGGTACTTCAGTAGAAAATGTGTCTCCGCGACTGTCTGCAAAGTTTCGTTGCACAATTCGAATAAATGTGGCAGTTATAAACAAAAGCGATATCAACTTTAAAACGCGCTAAATTTTGTTGATGTTTTGCGTATTCAGTTTGTATCGACATATCTCCGGCAGTACAAGAGCTGCACTTCTGAAACTTGGTACTTCAGTAGAAAAGGCCTATTGGAGACTGTCTGCAAAGTTTCGTTGCACAATTCGAATAAATGTGGAAGTTATAGACAAAAGCGATATCAAATTTAAACCGCGCTAAATTTTGTTGATGTTTTGCGTATTCAGTTTGTATCGACATATCTCCGGCAGTACAAGTGCTGCACTTCTGAAACTTGGTACTTCAGTAGAAAATGTGTCTCCGCGACTGTCTGCAAAGTTTCGTTGCACAATTCGAATAAATGTGGAAGTTATAAACAAAAGCGATATCAACTTTAAAACGCGCTTAATTTTGTTGATGTTTTGCGTATTCAGTTTGTATCGACATATCTCCGGCAGTACAAGAGCTGCACTTCTGAAACTTGGTACTTCAGTAGAAAATATGTCTCCGCGACTGTCTGCAAAGTTTCGTTGTACAATTCGAATAAATGTGGAAGGTATAAACAAAAGCGATATCAAATTTAAAACGCGCTAAATTTTGTTGATGTTTTGCGTATTCAGTTTGTATCGACATATCTCCGGCAGTACAAGAGCTGCACTTCTGAAACTTGGTACTTCAGTAGAAAATGTGTCTCCGCGACTGTCTGCAAAGTTTCGTTGCACAATTCGAATAAATGTGGAAGTTATAAACAAAAGCGATATCAACTTTAAAACGCGCTAAATTTGGTTGATGTTTTGCGTATTCAGTTTGTATCGACATATCTCCGGCAGTACAAGAGCTGCACTTCTGAAACTTGGTACTTCAGTAGAAAATGTGTCTCCGCGACTGTCTGCAAAGTTTCGTTGCACAATTCGAATAAATGTGGAAGGTATAAACAAAAGCGATATCAAATTTAAAACGCGCTAAATTTTGTTGATGTTTTGCGTATTCAGTTTGTATCGACATATCTCCGGCAGTACAAGAGCTGCACTTCTGAAACTTGGTACTTCAGTAGAAAATGTGTCTCCGCGACTGTCTGCAAAGTTTCGTTGCACAATTCGAATAAATGTGGAAGTTATAAACAAAAGCGATATCAACTTTAAAACGCGCTAAATTCTGTTGATTTTTTGCGTATTCAGTTTGTATCGACATATCTCCGGCAGTACAAGAGCTGCACTTCTGAAACTTGGTACTTCAGTAGAGAATGTGTCTCCGCGACTGTCTGTAAAGTTTCGTTGCACAATTCGAATAAATGCTGAAGTTATAAACAAAAGCGATATCAACTTTAAAACGCGCTAAATTTTGTTGATGTTTTGCGTATTCAGTTTGTATCGACATATCTCCGGCAGTACAAGATCTGCACTTCTGAAACTTGGTACTTGAGTAGAAAATGTGTCTCCGCGACTGTCTGCAAAGTTTCGTTGCACAATTCGAATAAATGTAAAAGGTATAAACAAAAGCGATATTAACTTTAAAACGCGCTAAATTTTGTTGATGTTTTGCGTATTCAGTTTGTATCGACATATCTCCGGCAGTACAAGAGCTGCACTTCTGAAACTTGGTACTTCAGTAGAAAATGTGTCTCCGCGACTGTCTGCAAAGTTTCGTTGCACAATTCGAATAAATGTGGCAGTTATAAACAAAAGCGATATCAACTTTAAAACGCGCTAAATTTTGTTGATGTTTTGCGTATTCAGTTTGTATCGACATATCTCCGGCAGTACAAGAGCTGCACTTCTGAAACTTGGTACTTCAGTAGAAAAGGCCTATTGGAGACTGTCTGCAAAGTTTCGTTGCACAATTCGAATAAATGTGGAAGTTATAGACAAAAGCGATATCAAATTTAAACCGCGCTAAATTTTGTTGATGTTTTGCGTATTCAGTTTGTATCGACATATCTCCGGCAGTACAAGTGCTGCACTTCTGAAACTTGGTACTTCAGTAGAAAATGTGTCTCCGCGACTGTCTGCAAAGTTTCGTTGCACAATTCGAATAAATGTGGAAGTTATAAACAAAAGCGATATCAACTTTAAAACGCGCTTAATTTTGTTGATGTTTTGCGTATTCAGTTTGTATCGACATATCTCCGGCAGTACAAGAGCTGCACTTCTGAAACTTGGTACTTCAGTAGAAAATATGTCTCCGCGACTGTCTGCAAAGTTTCGTTGTACAATTCGAATAAATGTGGAAGGTATAAACAAAAGCGATATCAAATTTAAAACGCGCTAAATTTTGTTGATGTTTTGCGTATTCAGTTTGTATCGACATATCTCCGGCAGTACAAGAGCTGCACTTCTGAAACTTGGTACTTCAGTAGAAAATGTGTCTCCGCGACTGTCTGCAAAGTTTCGTTGCACAATTCGAATAAATGTGGAAGTTATAAACAAAAGCGATATCAACTTTAAAACGCGCTAAATTTTCTTGATGTTTTACGTATTCAGTTTGTATCTACATATCTCCGGCAGTACAAGAGCTGCACTTCTGAAACTTGGTACTTCAGTAGAAAAGGCCTATTCGAGACTGTCTGCAAAGTTTCGTTGCACAATTCGAATAAATGTGGAAGCTATAAACAAAAGCGATATCAACTTTAAAACGCGCTAAATTTTGTTGATGTTTTGCGTATTCAGTTTGTATCGACATATCTCCGACAGTACAAGAGCTGCACTTCTGAAACTTGGTACTTCAGTAGAAAATGTGTCTCCGCGACTGTCTGCAAAGTTTCGTTGCACAATTCGAATAAATGTGGAAGTTATAAACAAAAGCGATATTAACTTAAAAACGCGCTAAATTTTGTTGATGTTTTGCGTATTCAGTTTGTATCGACATATCTCCGGCAGTACAAGAGCTGCACTTCTGAAACTTGGTACTTCAGTAGAAAATGTGTCTCCGCGACTGTCTGCAAAGTTTCGTTGCACAATTCGAATAAATGTGGCAGTTATAAACAAAAGCGATATCAACTTTAAAACGCGCTAAATTTTGTTGATGTTTTGCGTATTCAGTTTGTATCGACATATCTCCGGCAGTACAAGAGCTGCACTTCTGAAACTTAGTACTTCAGTAGAAAAGGCCTATTGGAGACTGTCTGCAAAGTTTCGTTGCACAATTCGAATAAATGTGGAAGTTATAAACAAAAGCAATATCAAATTTAAAACGCGCTAAATTTTGTTGATGTTTTGCGTATTCAGTTTGTATCGACATATCTCCGGCAGTACAAGAGCTGCACTTCTGAAACTTGGTACTTCAGTAGAAAATGTGTCTCCGCGACTGTCTGCAAAGTTTCGTTGCACAATTCGAATAAATGTGGAATTATAAACAAAAGCGATATCAACTTTAAAACGCGCTAAATTTTGTTGATGTTTTGCGTATTCAGTTTGTATCGACATATCTCCGGCAGTACAAGAGCTGCACGTCTGAAACTTGGTACTTCAGTAGAAAATGTGTCTCCGCGACTGTCTGCAAAGTTTCGTTGCACAATTCGAATAAATGGGGAAGTTATAAACAAAAGCGATATCAACTTTAAAACGCGCTAAATTTTGTTGATGTTTTGCGTATTCAGTTTGTATCGACATATCTCTGGCAGTACAAGAGCTGCACTTCTGAAACTTGGTACTTCAGTAGAAAAGGCCTATTCGAGACTGTCTGCAAAGTTTCGTTGCACAATTCGAATAAATGTGGAAGTTATAAACAAAAGCGATATCAACTTAAAAACGCGCTAAATTTTGTTGATGTTTTGCGTATTCAGTTTGTATCGACATATCTCCGACAGTACAAGAGCTGCACTTCTGAAACTTGGTACTTCAGTAGAAAATGTGTCTCCGCGACTGTCTGCAAAGTTTCGTTGCACAATTCGAATAAATGTGGAAGTTATTAACAAAAGCGATATCAACTTTAAAACGCGCTAAATTTTGTTGATGTTTTGCGTATTCAGTTTGTATCGACATATCTCCGGCAGTACAAGAGCTGCACTTCTGAAACTTGGTACTTCAGTAGAAAAGGCCTATTGGAGACTGTCTGCAAAGTTTCGTGTCACAATTCGAATAAATGTGGATGTTATAAACAAAAGCGATATCAAATTTAAAACGCGCTAAATTTTGTTGATGTTTTGCGTATTCAGTTTGTATCGACATATCTCCGGCAGTACAAGAGCTGCACTTCTGAAACTTGGTACTTCAGTAGAAAATGTGTCTCCGCGACTGTCTGCAAAGTTTCGTTGCACAATTCGAATAAATGTGGAAGTTATAAACAAAAGCGATATCAACTTTAAAACGCGCTAAATTTTGTTGATGTTTTGCGTATTCAGTTTGTATCGACATATCTCCGGCAGTACAAGAGCTGCACTTCTGAAACTTGGTACTTCAGTAGAAAATGTGTCTCCGCGACTGTCTGCAAAGTATCGTTGCACAATTCGAATAAATGTGGAAGGTATAAACAAAAGCGATATCAAATTTAAAACGCGCTAAATTTTGTTGATGTTTTGCGTATTCAGTTTGTATCGACATATCTCCGGCAGTACAAGAGCTGCACTTCTGAAACTTGGTACTTCAGTAGAAAAGCCCTATTCGAGACTGCCTGCAAAGTTTCGTTGCACAATTCGAATAAATGTGGAAGTTATAAACAAAAGCGATATCAACTTAAAACGCGCTAAATTCTGTTGATTTTTTGCGTATTCAGTTTGTATCGACATATCTCCGGCAGTAAAAGAGGTACACTTCTGAAACTTAGTACCTCAGTAGAAAAGGCCTATTCAAGACTGTCTGCAAAGTTTCGTGTCACAATTCTAATAAATGTGGAAGTTATAAACAAAAGCGATATCAACTTTAAAACGCGCTAAATTTTGTTGATGTTTTGCGTATTCAGTTTGTATCGACATATCTCCGGCAGTACAAGAGCTGCACTTCTGAAACTTGGTACTTCAGTAGAACATGTGTCTCCGCGACTGTCTGCAAAGTTTCGTTGCACAATTCGAATAAATCTGGAAGTTATAAACAAAAGCGATATCAACTTTAAAACGGGCTAAATTTTGTTGATGTTTTGCGTATTCAGTTTGTATCTACATATCTCCGGCAGTACAAGAGCTGCACTTCTGAAACTTGGTACTTCAGTAGAAAAGGCCTATTCGAGACTGTCTGCAAAGTTTCGTTGCACAATTCGAATAAATGTGGAAGTTATAAACAAAAGCGATATCAACTTTAAAACGCGCTAAATTTTGTTGATGTTTTGCGTATTCAGTTTGTATCGACATATCTCCGGCAGTACAAGAGCTGCACTTCTGAAACTTGGTACTTCAGTAGCAAAGGCCAATTGGAGACTGTCTGCAAAGTTTCGTTGCACAATTCGAATAAATGTGGAAGTTATAAACAAAAGCGATATCAAATTTAAAACGCGCTAAATTTTGTTGATGTTTTGCGTATTCAGTTTGTATCGACATATCTCCGGCAGTACAAGAGCTGCACTTCTGAAACTTGGTACTTCAGTAGAAAAGGCCTATTCGAGACTGTCTGCAAAGTTTCGTTGCACAATTCGAATAAATGTGGAAGTTATAAACAAAAGCGATATCAACTTTAAAACGCGCTAAATTTTGTTGATGTTTTGCGTATTCAGTTTGTATCGACATATCTCCGACAGTACAAGAGCTGCACTTCTGAAACTTGGTACTTCAGTAGAAAATGTGTCTCCGCGACTGTCTGCAAAGTTTCGTTGCACAATTCGAATAAATGTGGAAGTTATAAACAAAAGCGATATCAACTTAAAAACGCGCTAAATTTTGTTGATGTTTTGCGTATTCAGTTTGTATCGACATATCTCCGGCAGTACAAGAGCTGCACTTCTGAAACTTGGTACTTCAGTAGAAAATGTGTCTCCGCGACTGTCTGCAAAGTTTCGTTGCACAATTCGAATAAATGTGGAAGTTATAAACAAAAGCGATATCAAATTTAAAACGCGCTAAATTTTGTTGATGTTTTGCCTATTCAGTTTGTATCGACATATCTCCGGCAGTACAAGAGCTGCACTTCTGAAACTTGGTACTTCAGTAGAAAATGTGTCTCCGCGACTGTCTGCAAAGTTTCGTTGCACAATTCGAATAAATGGGGAAGTTATAAACAAAAGCGATATCAACTTTAAAACGCGCTAAATTTTGTTGATGTTTTGCGTATTCAGTTTGTATCTACATATCTCCGGCAGTACAAGAGCTGCACTTCTGAAACTTGGTACTTCAGTAGAAAAGGCCTATTCGAGACTGTCTGCAAAGTTTCGTTGCACAATTCGAATAAATGTGGAAGTTATAAACAAAAGCGATATCAACTTAAAAACGCGCTAAATTTTGTTGATGTTTTGCGTATTCAGTTTGTATCGACATATCTCCGACAGTACAAGAGCTGCACTTCTGAAACTTGGTACTTCAGTAGAAAATGTGTCTCCGCGACTGTCTGCAAAGTTTCGTTGCACAATTCGAATAAATGTGGAAGTTATTAACAAAAGCGATATCAACTTTAAAACGAGCTAAATTTTGTTGATGTTTTGCGTATTCAGTTTGTATCGACATATCTCCGGCAGTACAAGAGCTGCACTTCTGAAACTTGGTACTTCAGTAGAAAAGGCCTATTGGAGACTGTCTGCAAAGTTTCGTGTCACAATTCGAATAAATGTGGATGTTATAAACAAAAGCGATATCAAATTTAAAACGCGATAAATTTTGTTGATGTTTTGCGTATTCAGTTTGTATCGACATATCTCCGGCAGTACAAGAGCTGCACTTCTGAAACTTGGTACTTCAGTAGAAAATGTGTCTCCGCGACTGTCTGCAAAGTTTCGTTGCACAATTCGAATAAATGTGGAAGTTATAAACAAAAGCGATATCAACTTTAAAACGCGCTAAATTTTGTTGATGTTTTGCGTATTCAGTTTGTATCGACATATCTCCGGCAGTACAAGAGCTGCACTTCTGAAACTTGGTACTTCAGTAGAAAATGTGTCTCCGCGACTGTCTGCAAAGTATCGTTGCACAATTCGAATAAATGTGGAAGGTATAAACAAAAGCGATATCAAATTTAAAACGCGCTAAATTTTGTTGATGTTTTGCGTATTCAGTTTGTATCGACATATCTCCGGCAGTACAAGAGCTGCACTTCTGAAACTTGGTACTTCAGTAGAAAAGGCCTATTCGAGACTGCCTGCAAAGTTTCGTTGCACAATTCGAATAAATGTGGAAGTTATAAACAAAAGCGATATCAACTTAAAACGCGCTAAATTCTGTTGATTTTTTGCGTATTCAGTTTGTATCGACATATCTCCGGCAGTACAAGAGCTGCACTTCTGAAACTTAGTACCTCAGTAGAAAAGGCTTATTCAAGACTGTCTGCAAAGTTTCGTGTCACAATTCGAATAAATGTGGAAGTTATAAACAAAAGCGATATCAACTTTAAAACGCGCTAAATTTTGTTGATGTTTTGCGTATTCAGTTTGTATCGACATATCTTTGGCGGTACAAGAGCTGTACTTCTGAAACTTGGTACTTCAGTAGAACATGTGTCTCCGCGACTGTCTGCAAAGTTTCGTTGCACAATTCGAATAAATCTGGAAGTTATAAACAAAAGCGATATCAACTTTAAAACGCTAAAATTTTGTTGATGTTTTGCGTATTCAGTTTGTATCTACATATCTCCGGCAGTACAAGAGCTGCACTTCTGAAACTTGGTACTTCAGTAGAAAAGGCCTATTCGAGACTGTCTGCAAAGTTTCGTTGCACAATTCGAATAAATGTGGAAGTTATAAACAAAAGCGATATCAACTTTAAAACGCGCTAAATTTTGTTGATGTTTTGCGTATTCAGTTTGTATCGACATATCTCCGGCAGTACAAGAGCTGCACTTCTGAAACTTGGTACTTCAGTAGAAAATGTGTCTCCGCGACTGTCTGCAAAGTTTCGTTGCACAATTCGAATAAATGTGGAAGTTATAAACAAAAGCGATATCAACTTAAAAACGCGCTAAATTTTGTTGATGTTTTGCGTATTCAGTTTGTATCGACATATCTCCGGCAGTACAAGAGCTGCACTTCTGAAACTTGGTACTTCAGTAGAATATGTGTCTCCGCGACTGTCTGCAAAGTTTCGTTGCACAATTCGAATAAATGTGGAAGTTATAAACAAAAGCGATATCAACTTTAAAACGCGCTAACTTTTGTTGATGTTTTGCGTATTCAGTTTGTATCGACATATCTCCGGCAGTACAAGAGCTGCACTTCTGAAACTTGGTACTTGAGTAGAAAATGGGTCTCCGCGACTGTCTGCAAAGTTTCGTTGCACAATTCGAATAAATGTAAAAGGTATAAACAAAAGCGATATTAACTTTAAAACGCGCTAAATTTTGTTGATGTTTTGCGTATTCAGTTTGTATCGACATATCTCCGGCAGTACAAGAGCTGCACTTCTGAAACTTGGTACTTCAGTAGAAAATGTGTCTCCGCGACTGTCTGCAAAGTTTCGTTGCACAATTCGAATAAATGTGGCAGTTATAAACAAAAGCGATATCAACTTTAAAACGCGCTAAATTTTGTTGATGTTTTGCGTATTCAGTTTGTATCGACATATCTCCGGCAGTACAAGAGCTGCACTTCTGAAACTTAGTACTTCAGTAGAAAAGGCCTATTGGAGACTGTCTGCAAAGTTTCGTTGCACAATTCGAATAAATGTGGAAGTTATAAACAAAAGCAATATCAAATTTAAAACGCGCTAAATTTTGTTGATGTTTTGCGTATTCAGTTTGTATCGACATATCTCCGGCAGTACAAGAGCTGCACTTCTGAAACTTGGTACTTCAGTAGAAAATGTGTCTCCGCGACTGTCTGCAAAGTTTCGTTGCACAATTCGAATAAATGTGGAAGTTATAAACAAAAGCGATATCAACTTTAAAACGCGCTAAATTTTGTTGATGTTTTGCGTATTCAGTTTGTATCGACATATCTCCGGCAGTACAAGAGCTGCACTTCTGAAACTTGGTACTTCAGTAGAACATGTGTCTCCGCGACTGTCTGCAAAGTTTCGTTGCACAATTCGAATAAATGTGGAAGTTATAAACAAAAGCGATATCAACTTAAAAACGCGCTAAATTTTGTTGATGTTTTGCGTATTCAGTTTGTATCGACATATCTCCGGCAGTACAAGAGCTGCACTTCTGAAACTTGGTACTTCAGTAGAAAATGTGTCTCCGCGACTGTCTGCAAAGTATCGTTGCACAATTCGAATAAATGATGAATGGATAAACAAAAGCGATATCAAATTTAAAACGCGCTAAATTTTGTTGATGTTTTGCGTATTCAGTTTGTATCGACATATCTCCGGCAGTACATGAGCTGCACTTCTGAAACTTGGTACTTCAGTAGAAAAGGCCTATTCGAGACTGCCTGCAAAGTTTCGTTGCACAATTCGAATAAATGTGGAAGTTATAAACAAAAGCGATATCAACTTAAAACGCGCTAAATTTTGTTGATGTTTTGTGTATTCAGTTTGTATCGACATATCTCCGGCAGTACAAGAGCTGCACTTCTGAAACTTGGTACTTTAGTAGAACATGTGTCTCCGCGACTGTCTGCAAAGTTTCGTTGCACAATTCGAATAAATCTGGAAGTTATAAACAAAAGCGATATCAACTTTAAAACGCGCTAAATTTTGTTGATGTTTTGCGTATTCAGTTTGTATCTACATATCTCCGGCAGTACAAGAGCTGCACTTCTAAAACTTGGTACTTCAGTAGAAAAGGCCTATTCGAGACTGTCTGCAAAGTTTCGTTGCACAATTCGAATAAATGTGGAAGTTATAAACAAAAGCGATATCAACTTTAAAACGCGCTAAATTTTGTTGATGTTTTGCGTATTCAGTTTGTATCGACATATCTCCGGCAGTACAAGAGCTGCACTTCTGAAACTTGGTACTTCAGTAGAACATGTGTCTCCGCGACTGTCTGCAAAGTTTCGTATCACAATTAGCGCGTTTTTAAGTTGATATCGCTTTTGTTTATAACTTCCACATTTATTCGAATTGTGCAACGAAACTTTGCAGACAGTCGCGGAGACACATTTTCTACTGAAGTACCAAGTTTCAGAAGTGCAGCTCTTGTACTGCCGGAGATATGTCGATACAAACTGAATACGCAAAACATCAACAAAATTTAGCGCGTTTTAAATTTGATATCGCTTTTGTTTATAACTTCCACATTTATTCGAATTGTGCAACGAAACAAAAGCGATATCAACTTTAAAACGCGCTAAATTTTGTTGATGTTTTGCGTATTCAGTTTGTATCGACATATCTCCGGCAGTACAAGAGCTGCACTTCTGAAACTTGGTACTTCAGTAGAACATGTGTCTCCGCGACTGTCTGCAAAGTTTCGTTGCACAATTCGAATAAATGTGGAAGTTATAAACAAAAGCGATATCAACTTAAAAACGCGCTAAATTTTGTTGATGTTTTGCGTATTCAGTTTGTATCGACATATCTCCGGCAGTACAAGAGCTGCACTTCTGAAACTTGGTACTTCAGTAGAAAAGGCCTATTCGAGACTCCCTGCAAAGTTTCGTTGCACAATTCGAATAAATGTGGAAGTTATAAACAAAAGCGATATCAACTTAAAACGCGCTTAATTCTGTTGATTTTTTGCGTATTCAATTTGTACTGACATATCTCCGGCAGTACAAGAGCTACACTTCTGAAACTTTGTACCTCAGTAGAAAAGGCTTATTCAAGACTGTCTGCAAAGTTTCGTGTCACAATTCGAATAAATGTGGAAGTTATAAACAAAAGCGATATCAACTTTAAAACGCGCTAAATTTTGTTGATGTTTTGCGTATTCAGTTTGTATCGACATGTCTCCGGCAGTACAAGAGCTG
The DNA here is from genome assembly GCA_963556195.1 of Sepiola atlantica. Taxonomy (NCBI): domain Eukaryota; kingdom Metazoa; phylum Mollusca; class Cephalopoda; order Sepiida; family Sepiolidae; genus Sepiola; species Sepiola atlantica. The sequence continues at coordinate 1,796 of CAUVYP010000218.1, read as the reverse complement.
CACTTCTGAAACTTGGTACTTCAGTAGAACATGTGTCTCCGCGACTGTCTGCAAAGTTTTGTATCACAATTCGAATAAATCTGGAAGTTATAAACAAAAGCGATATCAACTTTAAAACGCGCTAAATTTTGTTGATGTTTTGCGTATTCAGTTTGTATCTACATATCTCCGGCAGTAGAAGAGCTGCACTTCTGAAACTTGGTACTTCAGTAGAAAATGTGTCTCCGCGACTGTCTGCAAAGTTTCGTTGCACAATTCGAATAAATGTGGAAGTTATATACAAAAGCGATATCAACTTTAAAACGCGCTAACTTTTGTTGATGTTTTGCGTATTCAGTTTGTATCGACATATCTCCGGCAGTACAAGAGCTGCACTTCTGAAACTTGGTACTTCAGTAGAAAATGTGTCTCCGCGACTGTCTGCAAAGTTTCGTTGCACAATTCGAATAAATGTGGCAGTTATAAACAAAAGCGATATCAACTTTAAAACGCGCTAAATTTTGTTGATGTTTTGCGTATTCAGTTTGTATCGACATATCTCCGGCAGTACAAGAGCTGCACTTCTGAAACTTAGTACTTCAGTAGAAAAGGCCTATTGGAGACTGTCTGCAAAGTTTCGTTGCACAATTCGAATAAATGTGGAAGTTATAAACAAAAGCGATATCAAATTTAAAACGCGCTAAATTTTGTTGATGTTTTGCGTATTCAGTTTGTATCGACATATCTCCGGCAGTACAAGAGCTGCACTTCTGAAACTTGGTACTTCAGTGGAAAATGTGTCTCCGCGACTGTCTGCAAAGTTTCGTTGCACAATTCGAATAAATGGGGAAGTTATAAACAAAAGCGATATCAACTTTAAAACGCGCTAAATTTTGTTGATGTTTTGCGTATTCAGTTTGTATCGACATATCTCCGGCAGTACAAGAGCTGCACTTCTGAAACTTGGTACCTCAGTAGAAAAAGCCCATTCGAGACTGTCTGCAAAGTTTCGTTGCACAATTCGAATAAATCTGGAAGTTATAAACAAAAGCGATATCAACTTAAAAACGCGCTAAATTTTGTTGATGTTTTGCGTATTCAGTTTGTATCGACATATCTCCGACAGTACAAGAGCTGCACTTCTGAAACTTGGTACTTCAGTAGAAAATGTGTCTCCGCGACTGTCTGCAAAGTTTCGTTGCACAATTCGAATAAATGTGGAAGTTATTAACAAAAGCGATATCAACTTTAAAACGCGCTAAATTTTGTTGATGTTTTGCGTATTCAGTTTGTATCGACATATCTCCGGCAGTACAAGAGCTGCACTTCTGAAACTTGGTACTTCAGTAGAAAAGGCCTATTGGAGACTGTCTGCAAAGTTTCGTGTCACAATTCGAATAAATGTGGAAGTTATAAACACAAGCGATATCAAATTTAAAACGCGCTAAATTTTGTTGATGTTTTGCGTATTCAGTTTGTATCGACATATCTCCGGCAGTACAAGAGCTGCACTTCTGAAACTTGGTACTTCAGTAGAAAATGTGTCTCCGCGACTGTCTGCAAAGTTTCGTTGCACAATTCGAATAAATGTGGAAGTTATAAACAAAAGCGATATCAACTTTAAAACGCGCTAAATTTGGTTGATGTTTTGCGTATTCAGTTTGTATCGACATATCTTCGGCAGTACAAAAGCTGCACTTCTGAAACTTGGTACTTCAGTAGAAAATGTGTCTCCGCGACTGTCTGCAAAGTTTCGTTTCACAATTCGAATAAATGTGGAAGGTATAAACAAAAGCGATATCAAATTTAAAACGCGC